>JAUUDZ010031670.1:0-10982 GCA_032361705.1 Panulirus versicolor
ATTCTTCAAAGCAAACACCTGATCCACACATCCTCTACCACTTCTGAAACCACACTGCTCTTCCCAAATCTGATGCTATGTACATGTCTTCACCCTCTCAATGAAAACCCTTCCATATAAGTTCCCAGGAGTACTCAACAAACTTATACCTCTGTAATTTGAGCACTCACCTTTTTTTTTATGTATATTCATTTTATCAAAATGAATTTATAAAACAGTATATTTTGATCTGTATTAAGAGTGCTGAATAGCCTTAGAAGCTCCAGTGCTTAGCTTATAATCCTTAATTCTATAATCTTATCCTATTCTGAGCATTGACCTTGTTTTACAATGGAAGACAATTATTGCAGTTACAAGAAACTCATATATGGTATCACTAGCCACCTAGGTAGGACACCTACACAAGGAAGAGCTTGTTAAATGCTTGTTACTTAAGAATGTGATGATGATGAAGGCCATCGTCAAAAAATTTTCAATTTCTTTGCCATTACAACTAGTTCAGGACATCACACCTCTCTTTTGTGCTAGGAGAAATTTGATGGCAGGGAGAAGAATCAAAGGATGGGTAGTTATAGGAGTTTTACATAAAGAAGATGTCAAGGGATAGAGTTCCCTGGGTGTCTTAACTGTGGAGGGAATCAGAATGCTTTGTTGCAAACATATCCAAAAAAGTCCTTGAGGGAACCTTGAGTAGACCACCATCATTAGTCTCACCAAAGAACTGATGACAAGGTCACTCAGACAACAAAGCCACTTATACATAGTGATGTAATCTTTTCTTTATAATTGGGGAATAACTCAGGCATGACACAAAAGAAAGACAGTGGTTTTGTGAGCTGCAATACAAATGAACAACAGAAGGATAATTGCATAATGAGCTACAAAACCAGGGAAACTGGTTACCAATCACTTGAGTGACTTGCTACTGTCATTGCTCATTCGTTCCTAATGCATGCAGGTACAGACAGATGTGCTTTTATACAGTCAGGTGACCTAACTGGAGACATTTGGAACTTACACTAAAGGAACAGTTGTACCCAGGGAGCCATAACATGACTCACTATGACATGAAGTGCATCAGGGATTTTGCACTTAATGATTCCTAGGTAATTAGTATTGATATGGGGCCACAGTACTCTTTTGGAACAGACTCTAATACTGGTGTACTATAAGGACCCTCTGGCATTGGCTCAGGATAATGTTTTCCTACTGGACTCCTAAAGGGTCTCTTTTAATTGTGGTTTCATATATACATGTCATTTTAGTATTTCCTTCACAGTATGTTTTTCTTTCTGTATTTGGATCTGTTGTTAAGTCTTATGCATTGTAATACTGTAGTACAGCCTTTCCCTGACATACGTCTAAGTTCCATTCTGACTGACTGTTTGGATCTCGAAATGGTGCAAGTTGGACAAGAGATGCTGTGATGTACACAATGCCAGGATATCGTTTGACAGTCACTATTGTATGCACGCAGCTGTTAACATTGGTGGATGTATGCCCAGGCGTACTTTTTATTTTTATGAATATTTTTAATCTATAATTTTTCTGGTTGTATGTACGGATGTCATAACTCGCATAGGTTGTAAGTAGGGGATCAGGTATTCTTATGAATTATCTACTAAACTTGTGTCCCACACATGAGGTTATTTGCATATAGGTGCACAACCAGTTGTAACTGGTATTACTGTAATGAAGGCACCTCACTGTATTGTGAATGGAGTCCCTCTTATGAAAACACTTTCAAAATCGGAATCTAGTAGCAACCAGTACCAGTCTTCTACCCCATGCCAATGCCTTTTCATGTGGCATCACCATGTTCTGTACACAGCTTGAAGCCCATTCCAAATGTCACTCGAGCAGATGATGCTAAATTACACATGTCTTTGCTCAGCGAGCAATTGAAATCCCTCAATGTCTTGTTTCCCAACAGCAACCATACCGCCTCGTCCTTCAGTTGCGTCAAACTAATGCTGGCCATGTCTGTATCACGATTCTACCTCAGTCCATATATTTTTCAGTGACAAGCTTAGGTTGATGATGGACCACACATGATGGGGGGATGGGCAGTGTTGGGGTATGGATGGTGGTTGGTGGGAGCTGTGATGAAGCAGAGTTGGTGTAAGGGTAGGAATGGTAGTGGAGCAGAGGTGAGGATGGAATGAGGGTGGTGGTGAGGAGCTTGTGGAGATTGGATGGGAGTGGTGATGAGGTTGGGGCAGAGGTGAGGTGGAAGTAGCATTAAAACTTGCATTTAGTACACAAAACACTCAGTTATATTTATGATATATTCAGACAACAGTCTGTGGCCCATGTACTTCTGAAGTTTATGTCTAGACCACAATCTGTGACAAATGTACTTCTGAAATGCATAAAATTTTAATGAGCGTTCAGAGTGTTTAAAATATCTTTTGTAACACTGATAGTCTTAAAGAGTGTACAGAAACACACACAACACAACAGTGCTTTATTAAATAAGACAGAATAGTATAACTCAGGTAAAGATGCAGCAGGTGTAATGAGACAGAGGTCCCATAATAGTGGTGCATGAGAGATGGCATGATATTATAGCAGTCCTGTAAGACAGGAGTGACTCACTGTCAAGGCAAGAGATGTACAGTTACAGCTTGTATTTCTGAACCAGGGACTGCTTGACTAACTGAGCAGTGTATTGTATCTTGCCACCTAAAGGGAGATAATGGTAGAACAAAGCAGTCTCAGTAAATGATGATGATGATGGCCCCTTGAGAATCATACTAACAGCTTACTGGTAGAAGGCCAAAAGAGGTGATGCTTAAAGTTGAAAGTGCCTAACCGCTGATCTCTAACCTCATTGGTAATCCTAGGCTACACGAGGTCAAATGAGGTTACTGTCAGTTACTTAATGCCATGGTTACATTGGCCAGTCACATTACTGTTATTGTGAGTGTGATGTCATCACCCAGTACTTGAGGACTGTAGTGGCATCACTAAGAGCAGGTACCTAGCGAAGCTGCAAATATGATACTGCACTTAAGAGTCAGTGACAAATGGTCATACCTTATAAGAATATAAGACTGAAGTAAGTGTTCCAGAGGGGTGACTCTAGCCCCAACTCCAAAAACATATTTTCACATTCTGCACCTGGTACCAGAGACCATGCATATATGTACAGAACTGTTCCCAAAACCTTGTAAGTCACAAAGAATATAATGCCTTTAATAATGACATTCTTTTCCTCTTGGAATGATGAAAATCCAGTTGATCATGGCATGGCTGTTCTCTTTACCATTAAGTTAGAAAATAAAGTGCTAATGTTTCAATTGCTTTCTACCTTATGAATTCAATCTGATGTTACTCTGCTTTGTAAAAGGTGTACCAGTCAAAGGTGACTGGAAGACCTTTTAACTGCTGGAGGCAGTGTCCAGTGAAAATCAGAGTTCTAACTCACAGGTTAAGAGATATATTCCATCCAGATAGTCCAGACAGGGTGGAACTTATGCTCAATACCCAAGTTCCACCCATACAAGCATGTAAGGTTAACTAGTTGTTACCTGACTATGACTGCATAGACCCAGTGATATCATAACCCAGCTGATGATGTTGCCTAAGCACCAACTCACCCTTCAGTCTTTCATTGATCACTGGCATTTGCTTTAAGGCTATCATGGCTGGAACCAAAAAATGTTTTTTAATAAGGAAGTGAGAAAAAACATATGCTCATATGGCTCTGCTTCCAATTGAGAAATGGCTTTTAATTCATCAAAATCAATGTTTTTCACTTACGGAGTGAGCCCTACGAGCATATGAAAACATATAACTGCCAAAGACCCTTTCTTTAATCTCATATAGTGAAAGATTCCCTGAAAAAGACTATCATGGCTTTTTTAAAGACTATCCAGACTAAGTATGAAATAATAACTTGATCCAACTGGATCTGGTTATTGCTGATGAGGAATTCAGGGGCTTGGCAGAAAGAACAGTTCTGTATAAATTTCAGTACAATAAGCCATTCTGAGAGAAACCTGACTGGACAAAAAGGCTGATGTTCAGATCTTTGTCATGGTTCCCCTTGCATGGATTCATTATGCAACTGGTGAGAAAGTGGATGTTGGTGTCACTATCATATTAGACTATCTCAATTCAAGCCTTACTCCTACTGATGTACCTTAGTGGGAATACACCCATAGAGACTGAGGCATAATCCCAGGGAAATAGGTTCACTCCACTGGTTGATCAGTGAACAGTAAAACCAATGGCTGAATGTGCAGTTCCTCTTTGAACTAAGCAGGACTACCATCACAACAATATGCTGTGACAACTTAGCCAAAAGTTGAATTTAGAACATGTTGATGCTTCACAATGAAAAAATCCTGAGGAAAACCAACTTCCATTGCAAGACATCTTCCAAAACTGTACTCTTCCTTATCATAAACACCCTGGTTGAGAATTGTATCTTAAGACTTTAAAGTTTATCCTTGTAGTTCTCTGGAATCATAGGGATGCAACATAATTCTGACTTGAGCAAGATCTAGGCACTACATCTGCAACATGAAGGGCACCATGCACTGAAGGCTACCTGGCCTTGTTAAGTTTCCATAGAGGAACCATCCCATGAAGAAATACTGCAGATTTCTAGGGACACTTACCCCATCTACTACTTTTTCATGGGCACATTAGCTGGGCATAGAAATTGTTTTCTCTTTTCCCACTAAAGACTCAAGGATTTGAGAAATACTCATCAGTCATACAGATTCTGAGAACTTACACTCAATGAATCCCTGACTTTAAGACTGTAAAATGAAATACATCCTAGAAGTATTGTAAAGATTACCTTTGGGAAGACCCCCTCCAACCCTGATTTTAAGACTGTAAAATGAAATACATCCTAGAAGTATTGTAAAGATTACCTTTGGGAAGACCCCCTCCAACCTGGTGTCCTTTGTGTAACATCCATACTTTGGATGGGACTTGGTACTTTGGGACTAAGAGCACTATGCTTGTAACCCCCATTGATGATACAGGAATATGATGTGATCTTGCTCTGATCATTACTCTGGAAACATAAAGAGCTCTGTGCACCACTCCACCAGGGATTACCATGAAAAATAAATTCCACTACTGATCACTGGTACTGAGAAAGACAGAGAATCTCAGTTTCATGGTCTGTTTTTGTCTTCCCCACTAATGACCCAGGGTTATGAATTATATCAAATGAAAAATAAACCCAACAACCAGATAGGTTATGAGAATTTGCATCAAAGCCCTGGTTATGCAGAAAAGTTCCATAAGGAACAATCCAAAGAGGTACGACAAGGACTAGCACTAGATTGACACCCTTCAATTCTGTCATTCTAATCTGGAATTTCAGTTCAGCTGAAAACATAAAACAATTCTTAATTTTAGATAAAACATGAATCTAAACTAATCTTCTTACCCAATCCTAGAGTTCATGAATAAGGGCAAAATCAGATTAGAAATTTGTGGACCGATCCTGAATTTAAGAAAATCATTTGAAGAAATATCACAGCTCTGGCTTGATTTTAACATGGAACCACTTGCAATGTATCTTGTTATTCACAGTTTTAAAAAGTGAAAACAAATACCTGAAGAGTGTGCTGATGATTTCTGAAAAATATGAGATACAGAAGAAAAGTTCAAGACAGAAGTTGTGTATACTGTACTGCAACTGACAACATTACTTTTGAACTTCAGAAACATCTGGATGGTTAAAATGAAGGAACAGAAACATTCAGAGTTCTACCACCAAAACACCTGTCAAAAAGGAGTGATGAAAATAAAGAATCGGTGATACTGTCTTACTGAAAATTTCAATGCAGATGTGCCTTGATTCCCCAGAAGAATTTCTCTATTTCAGTTTATACTTCATCACAGCTGACCCATGTGTGAATCAAGGAGCAACTAGGCTCAAACCCAGGTTGTCAGAATATCTTGTCAACAAACATTGGATCTCTGTGTTATAGCAATTAGCGTCGTTGAATGTGATGCATTCATGGGCCACCTGGGGTTAAGTGTATATACATTTGAAACCTGGTTGAAGCAGCCAGTCTACATTGAACCCAGCTGTTCATCCTTCCTGAGGGACTAGCTGATAAGATGGGTACCTGGTTTGGGCCAGGTTATTATATACATAGCATTACTGAGATGGCCTTGATTAGGGCATTCAGTTGTCTGTGCTGTCTTGGTTAGGGGACATCTTCAACAGAAGTTCTCCTAAGGCTATTTGTGATACTCAATATTGGCACAGGAATTGATGAATGATCATCTATTGTCCTTCAAGACACACATGCAGTTCAAATGAACATGAATAAATGTCAAACCTTAGCCTTGTGTCGCAAGAGGGAAAGTGCAAATTTGAGAGATCTGAAACTTTTTTTAGCTCATAAGACCAGGTGTAAAAGCATGCTCTGGATCACCGATCAAGACTCCATGCTTCTTTTATCTTGCATGTAGTTAGAATTGAGTGTTGACCATCATTTGAGTGCATTTTACAGAATTCTGCATTATGTTTTGTCATTTACCTTACCATAAGGATGCAAGTATCTGCTATAATGCATGTCATCTGAATCTTATATTTACTGCTGCCTTTTTTTTTCAAACATCTGAAGTTCAATATGAAAAAATAAATGGATAAAATTTAATGTACAGGACTGAGTTGGTTACTATAATGTATGTCTGTTGTTATAATTTTCCTGCTCTTATTGTGTAACCATCCACTTCAAGCATTTGTATTTTTATGTATTTCTATTCTGAACAGAGTTTACAAAACTTAATGCTTTTTCATATACTTATTTACCCAGGCTGGATAACTTGAATATGTAATGAATTTATTAAAAGTTGGTGTTATCATTTTCTTGCTCATAGTGTAATAATTCACTTTAAATGCAAAGCATTTATATTCTGAAGATAATTTACAGAACTCATTGCTTTTTGATATACTTACTTTCCTTGGCTGAATAACTTGAATATGTAACAAAGTTATCAAAAGTTTTTTCAAAACCTTCCGTTCAGAAAAACTGGTAAATGGGGACAAGGCTCCCTTCAGTGTAACTTTCTCCAACCAACTCAAAACCTTTGAGATACTCTTTATGCAAAGGCTCCATTTGTAAATCATCTTTCTGATATTAGTAAGTGCACATTTTTCCATGTTTAGAGTTGGAAAGAAGTAGTCTCTTGGGAGTTGTCTAAAATGCATCCACATTTGCCCCATATAAAATTAGAGTAGTTATGTGTAGTTTTGCTGTACACTTATTTCTTTAGAAACTAATTCCACATGCACAAGTGAGTAAAGGCTTATAAAGTCTTACAGCTATCTTTTCTGCATGAAGAATTAAATTAAAGATAACCAACATATTCTTAAAATTTTCTGTGTTTTCCTTAATTATTGTAGCAGTGAAGGAAAAGTTCCTCTTCACTACAACATCTTATGGGTTACTAACCTATATTCAGGAAAAAACTGATTTATTGTATGGCATCAGATGATGGATTGCAGTTAACAATACTGCCAACTGAAATTGATCTACCTCTAATCAGTCCCTTTCCACTGCTACCCAGGAACTTGTTTCAAGACAAGGAATGCAATCTAAAACAGAAAAGAATTCTCTAACAATACAAAGTACTGAAACACAACAATGGGAGGCACTTAGGTTGGCAGCAAATCCAATGATGCTTGTTTATAATGCCTAGCTAAGCAATTAGAATGAAAGAGACTCCAAACTCAATAAAAAAGTTAACTACAATACATGCAAAATTTTTGCAAAACAATTTTGCATCAGTTTCTTTGAAGCCAATCAACAGGTAAAGCTCCCTTGAAAACAGTGAATAGCTGAAACTGTCTTAGCCTGCATGCAGACTCTGAAGAAAGATCATAACTACCTGAAAAAATGTTAAACCAGCAAAACAACATAGAACCTATCTAAAACATAGGAAAAATGAACTGGTAGATTACAAAGAATAAGTCTTGTTTATCCCATGACAAAATAACAGCTTCCTCCATAAGTTTTGAGAATACTGGTTTCCAAGTCATTCATTCTATAAGAAGTAAAGAAGGAAAACCAAAAGTTTAATGTCAATTCACCCAAGTCATTATATGACTGCTTCTAACGGTGAAACGGAATGTTCAATAATCCTTCAATTAAAATAAATCAAAATGATTTCAGAATACGAGCAACCAAACCTTATGAATCATCAAGGAAGAAAACTTTAAAATCAAATAAAGGGTTTTCAAGATACCAGGGATGCCATAAACCAAAGTAAAATCACAGAAAGGAGCCTAAATTCAACACTATGATTGAAAAGGAATCTTTTTATCACTCAAGAGGAGCTATTCTGGGAAGTACCTAAAGCCTGCAAAGGACAGTAAAGTTCAGTAAATAAATTCTGAAGCAATATAATTGGCACACTTCAAACAAAGTAAATAGTTATCATCCTAATGTGCAGAGGTGACCCTGGTGGAGCCTAAGCTTAAATACCTAGAAAATAGAATAAATTTCTACTCATAACTTGGATCCATAAAGAAATGGAAATGTGGATACTAATCTAACATTGTGAAGAAATGAAATTCTGTTGAGATCCATCAGTGTTAAATCAGACACAGACCACTAAATAAGCAAAAGGATACCAAAAGGTGAGCTAATGCTTGGACCCCAATGTTGGATGGACAATGATATCTTAAGCTTAAGTCTAGGGAGTCAGTGAATGATGACTGAGTCATAATGATAAATCATCCAGCTGACCCCCACACACTTGCAGAGGTCAAAGGAGGGTGGGTGTAGGATGGAATCAAACTCTCCAGGAGCAAGAGCCCTCTCAAATGCAAATAGGGTTTTGCCCATAGGTGAGAATATTTGGTTAAGGAGTGTGCCACATTACTAAGATGATGAAGGATGAATTACTGCAAATATGAAATTAATCCTATATTGAAAAACTAACTTTTTCCCAGTTATCATTATCAGATGATAATACTAAATGAATTATTAATTTTGTCATTGTACAGTGCAGTACATACCTGTAGGTTCCTGTACTCCAACAACAAAGGCTCCAGCTGGCCATTAAGGTATTTCTCCCTAGAGCCAATCTTTTCAAGACTACGAGAAATTTCGGAGTGGAGACCATCAAGCTGCTTCTGAGTAAAGTTGAGTGTCTCGTTTATCTTTGATCGATGTTCATGCATCTGTTCAATATGAGATCGCCAGTCACGTGTATCTGTTAAAATAATTTTGACACTGCAATTATGTAATACTTTCACCACTTGGGAAAAAAGGATACGTAATAATTTTCTATTCACTTTAAAAACTTGAGATACAGAACAACAGAAATCAAATCTATACTGTTCAGTATATTTCATACCTAATCCTCATTACCACAAGGTGGCAAACTTACCCTTACAAAACTGCATATCCCTTCCCTTTTCCTAACTTTCTTAGCTGGATCCACCCAGTTAAACAAAATTAATCACTACAATAAACAGGAAAAGAGTTAGTGAGACCAACAGATAAGATGCAGAATCATGCATCGGCTGGAAATGTACATGAGGGTACACTGTTTAAAGCCGTGGCTATGGTTTAGCGTACTAGTATGTCCAGCCATGAAAAAGACTCAGTGCATCAAAAGGCATAAGTAAAAGACAGAGTTCTGAGGTAGCAAGTGTATGTAAACAGAATATATGTGGAAATAACAGCCAGAAAAGTATATCTGCTTAAGGCAAATGAGAATATCATGGAGGAAGATGGAAGGTCAGTGTGAAACAGAGCAACAAGGTGTCTTGAAAAACAAACATTTGTTCTAAAATCTTTGTATCCATAAAACAATCTAATCTAGCCAGTCATTTGTAAATGCAAGAAAGTGTATTGGATTAGGAGAGAAACATAAAAGTTGTGCACCGTCTCTTTTGATATTTTGTACCTGATCTAATGGTAACTTTTAACTGTGGTAGGACACGTTCCAATTCCAGTCTCCATTCTTCTGATGTTGTGGTAGAATGCAAGATCTCATCAGGCCAGGCTTCTCCATCCTATTGAAAAAGCATTAATTTAATTATGATGATATATATGGGCCTGTCTTGCTCAACAAATATCGATTATTGTCAGTGTTACTTTATGCCACTTGTTTGATTACTGCATATTTCTGAATAATTTTCTAGAATGCAATAAATATCACACAACAATTTGCACCAAATTTCATATCATAATCTTATGCAAAAGTATTGGCATTCAATAAATGATGTAACAAATGTAGAGTTATCAAAAAATGAGCTTCACATGGCAAATCATTAACAAAATATACTTCATCTATACCAAGACAAAGTGATGAAAATACTTCATGGATCTAATTATCTACATGAAATGTTGCTGGAGTCCCTTCTATCTTTATAAAACTTTTGTAGCACTAAGAAAGCCAATCACATCCACCAGGTGAGACAATAGGTCATAAATTGTAGTGATGATGTGTATCTATGTGGGTAGAGAGCAGGGCATATGATCAGTAAGTGTTGGTGTCTTCATTGTGGTTGTTACATCATGGGCAAATGTAGGATGACTGATGTCCAGAACATAGATGGAGAAGTGTAACTCTTGTTTGTCCAGAGCATAGATGGGAAAGTGTAACTCTTGTTTGAGGAGTTTGGTTTCTGACAGATATAATTCTGGCGGAGTGCTGTTGAAAGGGCAGTTGTTTGGTAACTGTCTGGTTATTTCACTGTGCATGTCTTTTTGTCAGTGTTATATTTAATGTGGGTGAGAGGATCTGTGAGTATTGGTTGCTGAGGTGTGACACAAAGGTAGATTTCTTATTTCTGCTTGGAGTTGATGGTTAGTTATGGAGTGGTTGCAAAGAATTAAGTACTGAGCATGTTAAGGTAGGATTCTATTGGGAAGATCTTTGTTTCATTGCTTAACTATTGGGTATTTTTTTTCATACATATTTACCATTTCCCCATATAAGCGAGGTAGCGTTAAGAATAGAGGACTGAGCCTCAGAGGGAT
>JAUUDZ010031692.1:0-10982 GCA_032361705.1 Panulirus versicolor
AGTGTATATGTTCCCATGAATATGAAGACTGTGAGGTAAAAATGGAATGAAGCATTCCTAGAGAGATTTGAATGACAGTATAAATGTCTTTGAGAAGGAGAGAAAGGTGGTTGTAATGAGTGATATGAATGATAAGCTGGGATGTGATGAAACTGCCATGATGGTTGGTAAATGGGAAGTGCCTGGAGTAAATGAAAGTGTAAGATATCTTGTGGATGTCTGTGCTGAGAAGGGTTCATTCCTTGCAAACACCTTTTACAGCAGATGATGATCCAAAGGTATACATGGATGAGAATTGGTGGAAGAGAGGAAAAAAAGGATTGATTTACTATGTGACTGTGGATGATAGGGTGAGAAAGGCTGTGCTACATGCTAGAGTAGAGAGGATTCTGTGGAGACTGACCATACTGCAGTTCCTGTGGGGGTGAGGATCATAGAGAAGTGGAGGTAGTATGGAGACAGAAAATTGTTGGAGAGTAGATGAATCTGGGAGAATATAAGTACAGCATGGAAGGAGGATGACTAAAAGTTTAGATGCAGGTACAGCAAATGTAGGGGGTGCAGTTATGTGTGAATGAGGTGCTTAAATATTTAGAGAAAGAGTTGCTAAAGGTTGCAGAATTAGTAGTTGCATACAAGATCGTGAGATATAGGAATAAAAAAAGAAATACAGGATGGACAGATGAGATTAGAAATACTGTGGAAGAGAAGAAAAAAGCACATGGTAGATTGCTCAAAGGAATGTACCAGTGGATGTTCAGCAAAGGAGGAGGGAAGAATATACAATGTGTAAGTGGAATGGCAAGAATGTGACAGAGAAAAGCAAAGAAAGAGCAGATGAATATTTTGGAATGAAGGCAAGTGAAAAGTTACGGGAAAATAAGAAATTTTACCGGAAGGAGGTGGAAAAGGAGAGTTGTATATTTAGTGGAAATGTTAATGAGAGAATTAAAGACAGGGAACTACTGAATCAAAATGAGGAAGTGAAAGGGAGATGGAAAGTGTATTTTGAAGAACTAATGAATGTGGGAGAAAGTGAGGTAGCAGCTGTTACATGCATGGATATGGAGGATGGAATGAAAAGGATACAAGCTCAGGGACTAGAGCAAAATGGGGTGTAAAAGGGGCAATAAAGAAGCTAAAGGTAAGGAAGGCACCTGGAATGGATGGGATTATGGCTGAAATGTTGAAATATGGAGGATAAAGTGCAATAAAGTGGAAGCATTTGATATGTACTTCAGCATGGAAACAAGGTTGTGCTGGGTGACTGGGTGAAAGATATCATTGTTCCTTTATTCTGAGGAAAAGCTGTTAAGGATGTAAGTAGCAATTATTAAGGAATATGTCTGTTAAGTATACAAGGAAAAGAGTATAAAAGAATATTGATCGATACAATGATGGAAGTGAATGAATGCAGAATAAGTGATGAGCAAGGGGGTTTAGGAAAGGCAGGGGATGTGTGGATCAGATTTCTGTGGTGAAAAATGACTGTGGAAAAGTATCTAGCAAAAACTAGAACGCTGCATGCAGCTTTTATAATCTGGAAAAAGCATATGAAAGAGTTGAGGAAAATGCTGTATGGGATGTTAAAAGGATAAATGGGGTAGGGGTAAAACTGGATGGTGTGAAAGCCTTCTAAAGAGTAGCAAATTCATTGTATGAGTGGATGGAGAGTTGAGCAGAACTTTTAGTTTACATGTGAGTCTGAGGCAGGGCTGAGGGACGTCTCCATGGATTTTTAACATGTATATGGATGGGGTGATAAGATCAGTGAAAGTAAAATAAGGGAAATGGGTTGCCAACATGGAGTATGGCAGTCAATCATGGTGGCTAGTGCCAAGCCTGTGTGCGGATGATACCATGTTGTTCACTGAGAGCGAAGAGGAGTTTCAGAAGGTTGTAAGTGCGTTTCATATGTATTGGCATAAGCAATTGAAGGTAAATGCAAGTAGAAGTAAAGTAATGGTGTTTGAAAGGAAATAGTAAAGGTATAGATTTTGCAAAACCCTATAAATTGAGAGAAGAATGTATACTAAATTGTGTTATAGATATGTGAAGAGAAAGACTGGAAGGGGTGAGAGATTTTAAGCATTTAGAAGCAATTTTAGGTAAGTTGGCTGATATGGAAGGAAAGATGAGGAGAGTAGTCCAGGGTTACGGGTCCCTCAACAGAATAATGGAGGGCAGAGGTGTAAGAATGGAAATGAAGAAAGGATTACGGGACAGCACAGTCCTCCTGACCCTGACCTATGCAACTGAAACATGGACATGGAATCAGTCACAGAGGTCAAAAATCCAAGCTGTGGAAATGAGCTATTTGAGAGGAGCATGTAGTATAACTAGATGAAATGAGAGATGTGGCATGGAAAGGAATGCAAAGGGAATGAAATGTGAAGCAGTAGAGTGGGTGAAACATTATACTTTGAGAAGGTTCAGGCATGTAGAAAAAATGCAAGACATGGAGTTTCCAAGGATAGCATATGATAGTAGAACTAAAGGGGTTGGTTTGAGAGGAAAACCACCTGTGCCATGGGGAAACATAGTGCAAGAGTACTGGAGGGAGAGAAATAGTTAAAGAATGTATGAAATGGTTTATGCAAGGAGGTATGTAAGGACAAATGGAGAGTCTTTTGCTATGGCCACCCCCTTCATGGGAGTTCCCAGAGGGAATGGGCATCCGAGATATAGACACAGGGTTGATAAATTATCTTCAAATATTCATTCGCTCTTCCATACAGAAAGGATGGACACTGTAACAAAGGGGTTTTTACTTCTTCTCTGGTCTTCTAATTAGATACATAACACGCTGCTTAATAATCTTTTCAAACTTTTCAGAAAGACCTTAGATTTGTAATAATTGCTTCAGTGTGTGTACTTTTTTCAAGCCTTTTGGCATGGCAAGTAAAACTAGGAACTCACTACCACCGAAAAGGACTGCTTTACAAAAGGCTTTGTTAATGGTTTTTAGACAAATACATCTGGACTAGTTTGGACATACAGTTGAGATTCAGTTTCTAAAGAAACCCAAAGGCTCCTCTTCTCAGCTTGGATGGAAGCTTTCAATGAACTTCAATGTTTTGAAAATGATTTGTTGTAGAATATGACTCAAAAACATTTTATGAAAAACTATTTTCCTTTTGGCTTTGGGTTCAGGAAGAAGAGTTACTGAAATTCAAGCAATATCAAGCTTTATAATCTACCAAAACTGAGGTTTATCTTTTAAAATTTAAGCATTCTTTCAAAGCATAATGTTTTGTATCAAAAAGACACTTTTCTCTAATCTCTGGGAAATTACAGAGAATAATTTTTGTTTGATCATGCAGAATTCTTTAAGCATTTATAAGCATGAAACATTCAAGCAAAAAGTACTGCTGTCACAACCAGTTGATGCAAAGCATTTGGCTTCTGCTCTAACTTGCTATAAGACTCCCACTGTTGATATCTGTGGATGTATTTGGCTTACAAAAGCAACTTTACTGAATTGTACTTATGCTTCATTCTAGCTGAACTCCCTTATCTGGATGTGCTGCTATCATTAGGTTATGATCCACAGGTAAAACCATGTTATCATTAAGTGTACTTCTATCTTTTAAATTTTTTTCTAATGACATTCTTCATAAGATTCCTCTTGTGGGTATGCTCTCATATCTAAATAAGATTCTGTTTATATGTGAGAAATGTTAGTTCTCAATTATGAAAAATTATTTGTACAATTCGGGCAAAGCTCTAAGAGCTTCCACTTACCCTATTCCTTGAAAAATGCATTGTGATTTCAGACAGTAACAGGCTCAAAGAACAGACAACAGTGGTCAAGAGTGATGGAGTTGGTTGATATACTATCACCCCTTAGACCACCATGACATCATCAAACAGCATACTTCAAAACTCATATTTTCCTAAAATTTCCTTGTCCATGTAATTTAGAAATCTTGATGTTAACTGTTACCTGCAATTGTTTTGACATCTGACTTTCATCAAATATTAACGCTTCCCAATACTGCCTAAGAAACATGAAACTTACTATCTTGCCTTCATCTTCTAATCAGACCAACAATTACATATGTACTTTCTTTAATTCAACCAAACATCCACCTTAAATTACAAGGTTTAGTTTTCCTTCATGGTTGTTTTGAAAAACCTTAATCTTTCAGAAAACCTGACTGATTTTTCCCAAATCAGTCCATTTGTTTTGGATCTACTGAATGTACTAATGAACATATAAGGCCCCTAAAGACATCAAAATACAAATGAAAAATCATAAATAAACTTTAAGTACTTAAACTACCTGCAGAAACCCTTTTGATGCACCCTAATATCAAAATACTTCATACAAAAAAGGTCATGAATAATGAATAAATCTTAATCACTGAAAATACCTGCAGAAACCCTTTTGATGTCGCCTGACTGTGTATCAACTGGAGTGTCCAGAGGCTGGCGACTGCAGACCCAGTTGCAGGATATCTGTAAAAGATTCAGAACACTGTAAAATTGCAGGCATGCAGTACACCAACTGGCTTGATAAGTAATGGATTCCCTGCTTAATCCTTTCCCTTTTCTCTGTCTTTCTCTCCTTTCCAATTCCTACTGTTTTTTAGCTTTGCTACTTGAGTTACCTTATCCTTTATGAAAACCTTGATTTTTTCATATATATTCTTAAACCATTAGGTCTTACTTGACGTATATTCATTATAGCAGGGGATGACTCTTGCAGACATATACCATCTTCCTCTCTTGCAAGGCCAAGCACTAAGCCTGGGTGGTCACCAAAATGGCAGTGCACAAGAATTTCTCTACACAGTCATTCATCCTCCAGCCATGCTAGTACGAGCACACTCTCATGAGCCTTCTAAGAAGGAAATGGAGCAGCTTTTAGCTATATTCTGGGGACCAAGCAAAAGAAAATATCAAATTTGAGGATGATGATCCATTGTTAAATCCAGTATTGTGACTGCTAGCACTGAAAGCTGAACAAGACAAGACGGTAAAAAGTGCTTTTAACACATGTGAAGGCAGTGTTGCCAGTGCTCACCTCACCCTGACAACAATGTACCTCACTAGTGCAGCTGGAAATTTATAGTTTAGTAATTTTGCTGTTATGAAAAAAATTGAATAAATCACACTCATTAAAACAAAGTATGTCATATTAAGTAAAGGATAATGATAACCACTAATCAATTTTCAGGGTATGTAAAATGAATAATAAAATATGCATAGAGACAACTCACTTGACACTCAGGCCTTCTTCCCGCACTTTAGCATGTTGAGATGAAACATCTATAATCCTTTTCCTCATTATCAGAATGATAGCAGTGGACCAAATATATATGAAGTGATTAGTTTAATTTTCACATGAATATCTTTGAATTTTAATGCTATATAGAGTTCCTATACAACTTGAAAAACATTAGATTCACATGGTGGAAAGAAAACCATAATGAATAAGTCAGTACTTAATCATCATGAAAAAGCAGACAACAGACAACAGCTGCTTCACGTGCTTCATAGCTAACTATAAAAACAACCAATCTTAGGATGTACATTACTCTTCATATATTACTATTCATCATAAAGAATCAGAAAATGAATGTTTCAATTATTCTATGGTAGATTCAGCAAAGAGAATCATTTCCTAAATGTTTTTAAGTGTTACTGTTTGATCTTCATAAAAGCATATGTGACTGCACTGTTTAGGGAAATCTCTTCCTCTGCCATTCTATGTTAAATGCAAGAGGGTTCAATTAGATTTTGAAGAGAACCATGGGCAATAAGATCTTTCAAAATTACAAAATGAGTTTTTAAATAAGGGTATGAACATATTTGAAGCTTCCAGTGTAAACCATGGAAAGTTCTGCAGGGTCTGGTTGTGGATAGGGAGCTGTGGTTTATGTGCATTACACATAGGTAGAGAATGGATATGAGCTGATGTGACCTCTCTTTGTATGCTCCTGACACTACCTCACTAAAATGGGAAATGGCAGTGAGGTATGAAAGAAACGTATGATGTATGTTTACCTACATCAACTGGTACCAGTTTTGGACAAGATTAAGGAAACCCCCACTCTTCATCTTCCAGTTTACTTAACCCATCAAAAGGAGGAAACTGAGGATGAGGTGGAAGGATGTAGTGAAAGCTGCTTTGAGTGCTCAGGACATGAAAATGTTGGAGGATTTGAGGAATGTAAGGGATTATGTGGACTGAAGGTATGTGATGTACAAAGGGTGCTGTACTGTCACGGGCCTGAACCAAAGTATATGAAGCAGTCAGGGAAACCACCGAGAGGTCTGTAGGGGCCAGGTCATGGATAGGGGAGTGTAGTTTGGATGCATTATACGTGATGATTAGGGAGGGTATATGAGCAAATGAGGCTATTTCCCACAATTTTCTTGATCCCAGTTTGTCTTGCTTTCAGATATTACAGCTCACTGAGACGAAAAAGTTTGGATGAAGATGATGTTATCACAGTATGAAGTTCCCATTTCACCTATGTTAAGGTGATATCTGATTTAACGACAGGTCCATCATCCACAATACTACAACACTAACACATACTCCATGTTTAAAAAGCTGAAGGCAGAAGAGGAAACTGGAACAATCAGTGGATGATTTGAGCATAGCAGCCAATAGCAACCTAAATAATAGGAAAATAAAATACATATGAAATGGGGAATTAAATCTCAATTTTTGGAAATTTGTTTAAGGTAACTGTGAAGACTTGCACATGAATAATGAAGCAGTGTTTAAGGTAATGGCTGTATTAAAACATGCATGGAAGGTATCCTCCACAGATAATGGTTCCTGGATGGAAATTGATGAAAACATAATGTCTTCTTGTACTGTAAATATAAAGGAATGTTTGCTTTTAATTTCCTTCCATCCCCACATCCTATACACTACTCCTTTTAGACTTGCAGGATGATCCAAAATGGAACAGAGATGCAGCTTTGTGTCCACCTTCCAGGTTTACCCATATCCTTCAGTGTATGACTGCTGGACTTTTGATGTACCAGTTGGTGTTCCTAACTGTGACACATTCATGGGCCACCCAAGGTTGAGCGTACAGTTTTGAATCCTGTTGTTGGCAGTCAAACCTCAGTCACCCAGCTGTTTTTCCCATTCCCAGCATGAGGGTGGTCAATAAATTGGGTACTGGCTTGGTGGCCAGGCAGGTATGTCAGTTGTTCTTTGCTGACAAGACGGTGCTGTTGGCAGGTTCGTCTAAGTTTGAGAAAGTGTGCAAAAGGAGGAAGGTGAGAGTAAATGTCAAAAAAAGCCAGGTTATTATGTTCAACTGTGTTAAGAGAGAGGTTAGTTGGGATTTGAGTATGAATGGCATAAACTTGAAGTGTTTTAAGATAATAAAACAGTTCCATCTTAAGCTCAGATAAAAGAAGCTGATGTATCCTCACTGAACACTGTGGGAGAACCTTATAATGATAATAATGTACTATAAAATCATGCGAGTATACTCAATTTGTATCACGTTTGTGGCTGTATGTGGTTCTTTAGTCTCAAATGTCAAGCAGTAAGTATCGGTTTTCTCTGAAGTACTTCATGACGTGTCAAAATATGAAGATTTAGTAAACCAGCAATCCATGTTCGACTGACGCTTACCCATGAATACAATCTATAACTAAGCTATTCACCTAATGAACAAGATTCTGTGAGATTAATTGTGTTTGAATAAAAAGAACCTAAAAATTTTCATACCGACCATTTTATATTCATGGGAGTGGACATGGCAGCAAGAAAGGGGCTAAGGTTCTGGGAGCATTGAGGAATGTGTGAAAAAAGGTCAGTATCTTGAAGTGATGCATAGATGTATGACATGGGCTACAGATAATGTTCAGAGGAGGGTTGATGTGTTGGAAATGAATTGATTGAGGACTAAGTTATGTGAGAAGGATTGATCAATTAAGAAATGATAAGGTGAGAGCGATGTGGTATCAAGAACAGCATGTTTTGTAGATGTGGAGAGGATGTGCTGATATGGTTTGGATGTATGGAGAGAATGAAAGAAGAGAGGTTGACAAAAAGGATTTGTCAGAAATTGAAGGGACAAGAATTGGAGAGGGAAGGATGGAGTTGAACAAGCTTTTGAGTGCTTAGGGCATGAACATGCAGGAGGATGGAGCATGAATTGATGAGATGCAGTATACAGGGAGCAACTAGTTGTCATTTAACAACCAGAATATGAGAAGCAGCTGCAGAAAACCACAGATATGGCTTTCGGGCCTGGTTGTGATGCATTATACACGACAACTAGAGAATGAATGTGAACAAAGGATTTGTATTCATCCATTGAAGACACTACCTCACTAGTGCTTTTAATATTACTGCATGTTCAACCCCTAAGCACTCTGATCCTTATAGAATTTTCTTTATCTCCATTTTGATCTCCATTTCACGCATGACATATCCTCCTTGTCAACCTCTATTTTTCTTTCTCTCCAAATTTCCTAACCATTTCAGTGCACCTTCAGCTTTCTCAACAATACTCATAACCACACTTCCAAATTACTGCCAGAACAGTTCAGGCCAATAAGCCTGACTTTGCACAAAAAGTGAGAAACTGACAGAATCTTATTTCAATGAAGGATGGTATGGTTTTGTCCCCGTTCAAAGTATGCATACAACTACTGTTTTGCAAAGAGTATTGAGGATAAAGCAGTGAAAATCCAAAACTCCATAAATTCATTATAAATCAGATTGAGGAGTTCAAAGGGAAAAGACAGTTAAAGATAATGAACTTAAATATATTTTGACAGTGTCACTATAGTCCCATCACTAATGATGGCATGTGGAACAGACTTTGAAAAAGAATAATGGAGCATACAAGATTCATGGACTTGACACCCTACCGTATGTACTGAAGATACGGGCAGATACACTAGACAGAGCCCAAAGTATTGTTCAAGACATTGCTGGAGAAAATCAGTGGAAAAGTCCAAACGCTGTAAAGTTAATCAGATAGTGTATGGATGACTTTTTAGATGTGAAAGTCGCAAGTGATAGGCAATGTACTTATAGAGAAGGGTCTATATGTAACGTACTTTAGATTTATAAATGAAAGGAAAGGTTGGCTAGATAGTTTACATCTTGACTTATCCACATATTTCAAAGTTTTTACGATATTCACCAAAAAGACAGTTTGACAGTTCTGCCTGGGAGGGTGATGCAAGAGGCTGTGATAACAGGCAGGAGCAATTAGGAGATTCCTCACTATCCGAGTGTTTGCATGACCTCGGGAAGAGCACCCGTGTCCTTGGGCCTGCACTTCCCTGCCATCAAGTTTCCATAATAAAAAGACCCTCTCCCGCCGGAGGAGGGAATAATGGACATGTCAAAGAAGCCGCCACCAAATGGATGAAGTCATCAGTGGAGTACCCCAAGGTTCTCTTTTGTGCCCATTATTATTCTTGTTTAATAGTTATACCTTTCCTGAAGGTATAGACCTCCTGAGTTGATGCAGTTTGAGGGAAGTGAAAAAGAGGAGGATCATATCAGCTCAAGGGAACCTAGAGACTCCAAAGTTGGTCCCCCCGATCTACATGGAACCAAATGTGGTGGTGGAGTTTGTGTGTAGTATTAAAGGCTTCAGTTATGACAGCAGACATTTTCCTAAACCTTGAAGGTTTGACCATGTTGCAAAGGTCAAGCTATACTTTTCGTTCTTCCCTTCTTATTCTGAGTTGAAATGAATTTCAAAGAATATTCTAAACTGTATTAAGATCACTGAATACCTTACAACCTCCAGTGCTTGACTTATAAGCTTAAATCTTATAATCCAATCCAGTCCAGATTTGGACTGATATATGGTTGATGAAGTTGAACCCAAGCATATGTAATGAGGATTATTTAACAAAAACCATTGGGACTGTGTGTGAGAGGACTTGGGGCTGAATATACAGTTGCCAGAATCCCGCTGGAGAATAATAAAAGAGACAAAACCATCTTTTTGACGAATATCGTAAAAGCTTTGAAGTATGTGGTAAGAAAATATTTATCAACCTGTTCATATCCTACACAAGACCGCAAAACTGGAATGTTTCGTTTGGTCACCATGCCTTAGAAATGGAGCTAATAGAGAAGGGACAGGGGAGACCAGAAGTAAGAGATTTTAAGTTATTGGGAAAGGCTTTAAATTTGCCCATATTGAAAGAAGAGTGGGGGATGACCTGATTAACCTGGATTTTTTTTTTTTTTTTTTACGAATGGACAATGTTAAAGTTCTTTTAAAGAATAAGATTATGATAATGGAAAACAATGAAGATATGGTCAGTGGCAACAGCATCATGAACAATGTTCAAGAGATAGACCTCTTATACGTAAGTGTAAACTCTCATAGAGTAAAAATGCAATGTAATTGTAATAATGTGTGAGTTTGGTGGATGGGTAAAGAATGGGTAGATTCTTTTGATTTTGCAAGAGCATTTGGTAAACTGGAGTGTTACTGAAGAAAGGTGAATTAAAAAATCCTGAAAATGGATGAAAATTTTTACCAACAGAAAAATGAAAGTATTTGCAACTTGAAAAATGAAGATATAGTTTCTGGAGTAAAGTAGACACATACAGGGAAGTAGAGAGAGTAGTCAGGTGTTTCACAAATGAGATAGTGATGGATAATATAGAAGACAAAATGAATAATACCTGCAGATGATCAAAGAACTTAATGGAATGATGAGAAATCTGAACATATAGAGGACTTGCAGAAACACAAAAGTGAGCAAATGGATATTTGAGAGTGGTTATCCCAAAAATCTTAATTCAAGCAACATGTGAAAAGATGTTGCTTTCCTGACAAATGATTAATGGAATGACATTAAGACTACAAGAGACAGACAATAATGAAAATGTTTAATGAATTTAGAAGATTTGAACTATCATCAGTAGCAAAGTGAACAAAACGAGAGAATACAGAAATATTTCACAAGATCAGTGACAGAGATTATTGATAACCATGGACGATTAAGATTCGAGTGTG
>JAUUDZ010031703.1:0-10982 GCA_032361705.1 Panulirus versicolor
ATAATGAGTATGTATAAGAGAGCTAAAAAGAGTGTGCTGAAATGGTTTGGACATATGGAAAGGAGTGGTGAGAAGATTCTTAAAAGCATACATATATATATATATCAAAAGTGAAGGGAACAAGGAAAAGGGAAAACCAAAGAGGAAGGAGAAGGGTAGAGTGAAAGATGCTTTAAAGTTTCTGGGCCTGAAATATGCAGGAGGTTGTGAGGCATGCAAGGGATAAAGTGACTTGGAGCGATGTCGTGCACGGGGGATGAAATTCTGTCAGATGGCTCAAACGGTATGTGAAGGAGTTGGGGAATCCAACGAAAGGCCTGTAGGGCCTGGTTCTGGATAGAGGGCTCTGGTGGATGTGAGCAAATGAGGCCATTTCTTCATCTGTTCTGGGTACTACCTTACTAACACTCTTCTCTTCTTACTAGCACATGCCTTACTTTCTAGTTAAGAGCTCCTTGCGCCAGGCAGATTTCCCTCCTCATCATATATATTTAGCATCTTCAACAAAGCATTGCTGTAAGTCCTTTCATATGCTTATTCGAGGTCCGTGAATGGTGCACACAAATCCTTTTCTTTTGCTTTTTCTCAAATTCTTCAAAGCAAAGACCTGGCTTACACATCATCATATAATGCTGAAGCAACATTGTTCCTCCCCAGCCTAATGAATTACGCATGCCACCACCCTGTCAATCACTACTCTCTTAATCAAGTTACTGGATATACTCAATAGACTCTTACCTCTGTGATTTGAACATTGACTTTGTTCCCCCTAGTAATCAGGGCCTGAACATGCAAGAGGGTGAAAGAAGTGCATGGAATAGAGTGACTTGGAACGATGTGGTATACTAGGGTTAATGTGCTGTCAATGGATTGAACCACGGCATGTGAAACATCCAGGGTTATGCACTGATGAAACGTGGAAAAGTCTGTGGGGCCCTAGATACAGATAAGGAGCTGTGGTTTCAGTGCATAACACATGACAGCTTGTGTATGGAAGTGAGTGGATGTGGCCTTTCTTCATGTTTCTGGTGCTTCCTCACTGACACAGGGGAGAAGGCAATGTACATGTAATTTTTTTGATTTTCATATATTTTGTCTTGTTTCCTGTGGGGTGGGTGTAATCAGGAATGGATAATGGCAAGCAAGTATGAATGTGTACATATGTATATGTTTATGTATATATATTTGTATGTATACATATATCTGTGTATAAATATTTAAATACATGTGATGGGATGTGCTGTTCTTCATCTCTTTCCTGTGCTACCTTGTTAACACAGGAAAACGGCAATCAAGCATGAACAAAAATGATGAGGAAATCCAGATTGCATTAACCTGCAAAATCATTAACTTATCCGGTGAGGTATGGATATGATTACTTGATTTTAAGTAGAATTTTTATTTTTTTTAACTTACAGAGTATTAGAGAGGCAAATCATTAATTATGTAAAAGTTGGACTGCACTGTTTCTGCAGTTTCATTGAAACATTATCTTTGTGTTTTAGTACAACAAAGCAAGTGGTTTAAGTGGTTTGGCATGATGGTCAGCATGTGCCAAACCCATATGAACTTGCTCTTATTCTTATCTTTGCTTAACTCTGTCATGAGAGATGATGACCATTCATATAGGTGGTTCAGCACTGTTTTAAACAGATAGTTTGTAGGATATTAATACTACTGTTTTCCTTACCCATGCATATTGTTTTTCTTGAAAAGGCAATCCACAGTTCTGTTGAAATATACAGTAATACCTGACCAGCTTGATCCTGCCATGACAAATGTTTTGGCAGATGCTGTTGAGACTTCAGAGTCTAGAAATATACAATGACCTGAGTAAATATGAGTGATTAAGCTTTTGCCATCCCACTGTAAAAGCATGAAACACTCCTAACATTAAAAAATTAATTTCCATTCATTGTCTATGAAACCCTGAGCTGTTCAGAGCTGCTGATACTGAAGGTTTAGTCTCTGTCTTACAAAGTTGTAGAAGTCATATTCAAGTGAGAGGTTCTTTCTTAAAGCTGCCTGTACCTCAGGAGATGTCTTGGGTCGATGACGGTTCTTGTTGTGGTGTGGAGCTGTTGAGAGAAACTTTGTGTAGAAAGCATTTTGTTAGAACATGCTGTTTTAACATAATTTTAAACTGCATTTAAAGATATAAATTGCAGCACATGTTGAAGGTCAACGTGATGACAATTAATGTATATGATTGGATTAACTTTCACTGCAGAGATCATCCATATATATTCTGAATTATTGTGTGTGTCACTGAAGGATGATATGCAACACCTACCCACTAAATTACCTGTGAAGTACTGGCCACTTAAACACCAAAGTTGATTAGATTCCATTTCTAAATTATTTGAGAATGTACAGGTTATTTTTTTTATACTTGTAGTTTCTGTAGGAAATGATTACAAATAACTAGGTGTGCAACGGAAAGTGACTTGAAGTCAAGGAAGAATGTATTGGAATTTGTAAAGAGGGCAAATGATGATGGGGTGAGAGGGTGTTAAAAAAATTAAGGAAGAATGAGAAAATGGTTTGGAAAGAGTAGTTAGTGTGGGAACAAAAGACAAAAAATGAGAATGGCAGTAATGGGAACAGGTAGAGAAGCAGAACAGGCTATGAAGAGGTGAAAAAAAGAGATAGAATAAGTATGCTTAAAGGATCCTTGAAATGAGTGATGGGAGCAGGTTGAGAAGCAGGAGCAGGCAATGAAGAGGTGAAAAAGAGATAGAATGAGTGTGCTTGGTGGATCCTTGTATGTTAGGTGATGAGTTGAAGTGTACGAGACAAGATGGTATGCAGAAAGAGAGATTCACGGTGAATGGTTTGGTGAAAGGAGAGCAGATAGTGAAAGCCTTACACAATGTGAAGGGTGAATGGGATTGCAGGTGAGATTCTTTCGAAATTGGGTGATGGTGATTCAAACTTGTTAGTGCTAGAGGATGGGCAAAATGTATGTGTAGTACTGTTATATAAGAGCAAGCAAGCAAAAGTGATTAATTGCCTGAATTACAGAGATATGTTTTTGTTGAGTATGCCTGGTAAAGTGTACCTGAGAGAGGTGACTGAGGAGGTGTGAAATATAGAACATCATGTGTTTACCTTCAAGAATTTGTGGGAAAAGTACACAGAGAAAGAATGAGATTTGTATGTAGCATTAATGGACTTGGAGGAAGTGAATGGTAGGTTTGACAGAGATGTCTTGTGGAAGGTGTTTCACATACATGGTATGGTAGGAAAGCTAATAATTGCAGTGAAGACTTTGTACCAGGAGATTATGATGTGTGTGCAAGCAAGAAAAAAGGGAGGAGGGTAAATGGTTTCAGGTGAAAGTGATTCTGCATCAAAGGTGTGTGATGTCGTTATGGCTTTTTAATCTTTTCATGGATGGGCTGATGAGGGAGGTAAATGTAAGGATCTTGAAATGAGTGGTGGTTCTTCAGTATGCTGAGGATGGGCCTGGGAGGTGAGGCAGTTGCTGTTTACAGATGATGTGGCTCTAGTGGCAGACTCAAGAGGGTAAACTCCAAATGCTAGTGTCTGAGTCTGGGAGAATGTGTGTAAGGAGGAAGCTGATATTTAATGTACATAGATGTTCAGTAGTAGGAAGGCGAGGTAAGATGGTTTGAGTTTGAATTTGAATGAGGAGGACTTGGAGGATGTAGAATGCTTTAGACACCTGGGAGTGGACAGAGCAGAAGATGAAACAATGCAGGCTGAAGTAAATCAAAAGGTGAGAAAGAAAGGACTAAGTTCCTAGGTGCAGTGAAGAGTGTTTCGAAAGTGAGCTCAGTGTCTGTTAGGACAGTTAGGTATATCTGAGGTTATAGCAGTCTTGACGGTGTTTTGTTGATGTTAATCTTGGCCCTGAATTCAACAGAATGGAAGAGGATGGAAGTGTTAGATATGAAATGTCTGAGGATGATATGTTGTGTGAGGGAGATTGACCCTGTAAGAAATGGCAGTTTAAGAGCAAGGTGCAAGTGCAGCTCAATAAGAGGAATGATCAGGCTGAGGATGAGCAAAGAAGTACTTGACTAAGAGGATCTATGTTTCAGCAGTTGAGGGAGCTAGTAAGGGGAAGGTACTGAGAAGGAGATGGAAGGATCGAGCAGAAGAGTATTTAATGTATTGTGGCCTGAACATTCAGGAGGATGAGGCATTCATGGGATATTAGATTGGATTGATGAGGCATACGGGGAGCAATCCTGTCAGCAGGTTGAACCAGGGCTTATGAAGCAGTAGGGGTTGTCATCCTCACAGTAGGTTGAACCAGGACATGTGAAGCAGTAGAGGAGGTAACATCCAGTCATTCGGATGAACCAGGGCATATGAAGCAGTGGGAGGGGGTAACATCCCATCATTAGGGTGTGGCAAGGAATGAGAGGAAACCACAAAACAGTTTTATAAGGATTGGCTATGGATAGTGTAGAGTACTCTGGTTTTGTTGCAGTACATATGACAAGTACGGAATGAATCTGAGCAAATGTGTTTCGCCCCTGTTCCTTTTGCTACCTTACCAAGGCAGGAAATGGCAAACAAACTTGAATAAAAATTGTTTCTGCCTTAGCAAGGTAGTGTCAGTAACAAACGAATAATGGATTCACTTAAACATCCACCCTAACTATAATGTACTGAAATGAGGGCCTTCCATCCCTAGCCAAGAGCTAAGGAGCAAATGAAATTTACCAAGTAATTCATTGTAGTATAAGTCAACAACACCGTAGAAGAACTCGGGCAGTCGGTGTTGGAGAACAGACAAAGTAGCATTGATATCCTCTAGAACTCCCACCACTTGGTACCATTCTTCAACGTGTTGCTTCGCAAGTCTCAATGCTGCAGCATTGTTTAACTCCCTGGACAAACAAAAGTTAGTAAAAGTAATCAAGATATTGATTGGGAATTCACTACAGGTGTAATACCTAAATCAAGTTAATTCATTACTATTACGACCAAAATTTCTGAAGAGTAAAACTGTCTTTCAGGACAAGTGGATGAAATGTAATGATGTTTACAGAAAATTCACAAGAAATGTAAATAACTTCTCTGGACATAGATATGCTTTCACAAGCTTGGAATGACTTACCTGCAGTAATCTTCATGGCCACAAAAGTAAGGGATAGTGAGGTCATAGTGGTTGCCTGGATGAAATGTACAGTCATCACCATGGCTGAAGAAACATTCCTCTAGAGTTGCATGTTGGGGTGGAGTTGCTGGTTGGTAGCCACGTGGGGTTGCAGCACCAGGACGAGGAGTCACACGAGCATAGTAGAACCTACCATGTACAATGGAGTTTACAGATAACATAACCGACCATTATTCTTTGCTTATAAGATTTCCACTATAATCATTCATAGTATGAAAATATTCAAAATTTGATTGATTTTGCATTCATTATCTCCGAAAAGGCACATGGGTTTCCAAAGTTTGAATTGAAAGATGTACTTCTCCATGCTATTTTGTTTTCTAATGCTTTTAGTGATCAATATACCATTCCCAAGTGTGTGAATATCTCAGAAACCATGTTGGAAATGATGAAAGCAGTGACTGACTGTGACATTTCTAATTAACTTTACGCTTGGCTTTTATATTCCAGTGTATTGTACTTACTTGGTGTTTCATTATCAAAACAGCTGTGTCAAGAACTTTATACTCAAATCATCTGGTAATTCCATTTGTGTCTGGCAATTTTCAATATGATGCCTCTTATTTTTTAAGTTCATGTAATTAAAGGTCACATGGACCTATTACACAAGGACATCACAGTCACTTCAAGCTGTTCTCAGAATCTTTTGGTAAATACACCCACCTGGATCCAAGATGTCTAATAACCCCTGGGTCAATACACCAACCTGGAGGCCACTTTCTCCACAGGATCCCTAACCAGGTTCAAGTAAAGTGGCATCTTGATGCCCAAGGAGGTGAAGTTTGTAAAGTAAACATGACGGTCAAAGCTCACTCTTGGTTCTGTTGCCTCATGAATCTTTTCTTTGACCTGAGCTACCAGGTCCATCTACAGAGGAATTAAAGGTAAAATTGATCATTAGCTTGTAATAAGCCCAAAAGTGAGCATTGCAAGAGATCAACAGAAAGGATGTCCACCACAGTAACAATCCATATCTAATGAGTTACAGCCAGCACCCATCAATTTTTATGAAAGCAAATTCATTCATTCTAAGATTTGTCACCTTCATATCTTTACTTTTTCATTTCAGTTCACCTTTCATCAGCCTATATTTCATATTCACGTATATCATGTAAAGTATTACCTATCCAGACACTCAACTTTCAAAGGTTTCAATCAATCTGATTGCAAGTGCATAAACCATCAAACCTTTTCAGTCCTCCCTGTCCGCTTTGATAGCCCTTCTTTGTCACTGCTGAAATCTTTCCTTAATACAAATGGCAAAATTCATTATCTAGTGAGAATGTCTTTCCCATTTATCATAACATGAACTGATCATGTTAATTTCTATGGGGCTTTATAACAGGCATTCAAATTCCCTTGAGATGTTGGCATCCATGATTAAAAGCGAATATCTCCCTAACTCCTGCTGTTAAATGATTATGTTAATATTGACTTAAGTATTATTAAAGAACTTGGTGATAATAAGTATCTTGTTTAACCATACGGAATGAGAATATGGGTTTATGTTATAAACATTAAAAAGGAATTGATGCACTGTAACAAGGAATATGCTTTTTAAGTTTCTGGTCCTTCAACCCATATGATATGGAAAGGCAAGCAATAGCATTTGTTAGAGAAAAAAGAAAAGTTATACAAATTGCTTTCCTATAGTCTTGGCCCAAATAAATCAGAATCAGGATAAAAAGTTTATGTGACAAGTTTCAGGATAAGTGTCCCAGAAACAAAAACTGGTCTGCAGTTTTAACTTGAAAAATTAAAGTCAATCTTTCTTTATTAGAGAAAAGACTGAAACTTTGATCTCAGATATTCATGATAAACCACATGAAGGATTTCTAAAAGTTTTGGAAAGAGATCTGACCACCTGTACTGAAAGGAAGGCTCACATGGACAAATAATGATTTTAACCTTCTAGGTCTATGATTTCACCTGAAACCTCCAAAGACATCTATTCAAAGATACGTGCAACTGTTGTGTAATCACGTTCTTGTACTCTGCATTAAACTGAGCTAAGAATTTAGAATATAAAAACAATTAAATTTGAACTTTTAGTAGAAGTTTCTCAAATTATTCATTGGATGGAACTACTTAATTACATCTTAAATGGTAATTTTTTTTTAAGTTTAAGCAAATGTTCATTCAGCTTGTTGACAAGGTGAAGACAGTAAGTTTTTGAATTTCAGAAAGCATATTACCAAAGTACAACCTAGTAATACAAAGTAGATTGTGTGGTGGTTAACATGTGAAAGCTAGTTTAAATCAGATCAATATAATGCTTGGTGGAATCAAATAAGTAATGGTTAGAGTTAATTACCATTCTAGACAGTTGTAATGACACAACATTCAGTCATAACAATGACTCTTGGATTACATCCTAGCAACAAAGAGTTTTAAGAGTTATCCTAAAATAAACCATTTCTTATGTCCACCAATCTTTATTTACTCAGCTTATTGTTACACTATGTATGTGTGTATTATATTTTTTCCTGATCATTGAAACATGACCACTTCCCTTACCTGCTCATCATTACTTAGATATCTTCTGACAGAGTTCTTGAGCCTGAAATGCCTAAAGGTGTTCTGACCCTGCAGCCATTGAAGGAGTAATACCAGCATTTCGCTACCAGTCTTTGGGACACGGTTAAAGAAGAGCACTGTACTGTTCTGGTGTGCCCCAGTGTCATTCTCATCATGGGATTTCATCTCAAACCTGATGATAGTAACTGGTTTTCATATGATAGTATTAACTGCTGTGCTGACAAATACAGGTATTTCCAATATGGTTCAAGAATATGTAATACGACTTTAATGTGAGGATATAATTTTCTGATAGTAATTCGTGCTTATTTCATGAATTCTGAAACATCAACATCCAGGTACTTCACAGTACTTGCATGATTTTCTATTATATTTTCATTTGATTAATTCATAGACTAATATCAATTACCCCAAAATGTACCAAGTTCCATCACCACTTCATGATATAAGCCCCAAAACTTATATTGACTATGGTGCGAACTACCCTTCCATTCCTCACCTGCAATAGTGCTGAATATTCTCTTTAAGCCATACTTATGCTGCTGCATGACTTACCTATCAAGCCACACCCGTTCTACTGCACCAACCCCTCATCCTGGCATTTTGTATGCTACAGTAAGACCAGTTCCTCCAATCTCTGTACTGTAATTCAAACCCAAGTCTTCAACTAAAGAAGACCAATCACACCTTATGTAGAGCAGTTAATCAAATGCTTAGCCATAGCCATGTACTGAATTGATGAAAATCTGAGCAGGGATCTATGCAAGAGCATCAATATTAATTAGAAGAGTAAGATTATAACTTGCAGAGCTGGACTGGATTGAGAATTACATCCAAGAGTGTGCAGGACAAAGCCTAAACATCTTAAATGGACTACACAAGGCATGATGCCGCCTAGATGTTGTACCTAATCTACTTTCTAATCAGGCAGGTCAGTGGCACGGTGATTTTTCTTTTACTGCTTGTTTCCTAAAGTGCAGTATGCAGTTGCAAGGGTGACTCCATTAGCAGACTTGGGAGAGAACTAAAAGATATCTTTGCAGCTAGGTAACAGCTTCTACCAACTTGACAGTCTCATCACAGTGTGTCTTCTCTAAATGTCAACTATTTTCAGTCCTAATCTGCAGGCCCACTTACCACTTACCATTCTAAGGCTTGTGCAGTATCATAACAATGCTTCCATGTCTCAGACATGCTGTACCATCACCTACCCTTCCTGGCCTTAACTGTGCTGCAACGTTAAGTACCCATCTGTGCCATACCTCTCCTGTCGTGGCATTTCACCTTCACTGTCTGGCTGGATGCCAGTGAAAGTCTGTTTGATGAGCCAGTGGGTGACTGCCATGTAGCTTAGCAACAGCAGTGCCAGACAGGTACAGAACAGACGGAGATGCTGTCGCTGTAGGCCCATGGGCATCTTGCTGCATGATGTTCCCTGACACTGTAAATGTGTTTTACATCAATATCAAATGAATGTTGACACGTTTATTTTTTTCAATTTTTTTTTAAGTATATTAGCATTTTTAAAACTAATGAAATTCTAATAAAGTGTTTAAGTACTGGTGAAGCTTCTACATAACTGCAGCCTACCAATTACAATAACCCACTTCTTTTTAATTTAACACAATACAACTTATATTTGTAGTAAAGGTCATCTTCCCGAGGCAGTTGTTAGAGCACAACTATCTCCCTTGGGCAGGTATTAGAGCACATCAACCCCCTGGGCAAGTGTTAGAGGACATCACCTCCCTGGTGCATGTGTTTGAGCACGTCACCAATGCCAAGGATGATGTTAGACGACATCATCATGTTAGGGTACATGGAAAAGAACATCACCACTCTAGGGCAGGTGTTGGAGCACATCACCAAGCTGGAGCAGATAGTAGAGCCACTCCACCATGCTGGGACCAGTCATAGAGCACTTCACCACACTATAGCAGATGTTAGAGCACATCACCATTCTGGAGCAGATGGTAGAGCCACTCCACCATGCTGGGACCAGTCATAGAGCACTTCACCACACTATGGCAGATGTTAGAGCACATCACCACACTATATCAGATGTTAGAGCACATCACCTCAGCAGGGAAGGTGCAAGATCACATCAACATACTGGAGGCTGTTTCCGGATTCCTCCTGCTTGCGGTTACGCTGTGACTGAAATGTCGTATGGGGGCTAGGCTGTACCATTGTCAGTTGAAGAAACAAAGTCGTCAAAGAACTTCTTACTTCAAAGGAGTCCATACTCTCCCTGATACTGAGTGTAGTGTAGTCTTGACGCTACAGGAACTTCAGGGTCACTAAGAAGGTGGTCCTGCAATTATATGATAATTAAGAATATCACGATGGGAAAAGTATTGGAGCACATAGGCACACCGGAGCAGATGTTGGAGCACATATCTGCAAAAGGTGTCTTGAGTACACCAGTACAGTGAGGCAGGTGTTTGAGCACATAACCTCCCAGGGGCAGGTGTTGGAGCACTTCGCCTTGCTGAGGCAGGTGTTGGAGCACTTTACCTAGATAGGGCAGATGTTAAGAGCATTTCACTAAGTTAGGACAGGTATTAAGAGCATTTCACCAAGCTAGGGCAGATGTTAAGAGCATTTCACTAAGTTAGGACAGGTGTTAAGAGCAATTTACCAAGCTAGGGCAGATGTTAAGAGCATTTCACCAAGCTAGGACAGGTGTTAAGAGCATTTCACCAAGCTAGGACAGGTGTTAAGAGCATTTCACCAAGCTAGGGCAGGTGTTAAGAACATTTCACCAAGCTAGGGCAAGTATTAAGAGCATTTCACCAAGCTAGGACATGTGTTAAGAGCATTTCACCAGGCTAGGACAGGTGTTAAGAGCATTTCACCAGGCTAGGGCAGGTATTAAGAGCATTTCACCAAGTTAGGACAAGTGTTAAGAGCATTTCACCAAGCTAGGGCAGATGTTAAGAGCATTTCACCAAGCTAGGGCAGGTGTTAAGAGCATTTCACCAAGCTAGAGCAGATGTTAAGAGCATTTCACCAAGCTAGGACAGGTGTTAAAAGCATTTCACCAGGCTAGGGCAGATGTTAAGAGCATTTCACCAAGCTTGGGCAGATGTTAAGAGCATTTCACCAAGTTAGGACAGGTTTTAAGAGCATTTCACCAGGCTAGGACAGGTGTTAAGAGCCTTTCACCAAGTTAGGACGGTGTTAAGAGCATTTTACCAAGATAGGGCAGATGTTAAGAGCATTTCACCAAGCTAGGACAGGTGTTAAGAGCATTTCACCAAGCTAGGGCAGGTGTTAAGAACATTTC
>JAUUDZ010031714.1:0-10982 GCA_032361705.1 Panulirus versicolor
ATAAAACCATATATTGATATTTCCATTTACACTTTTCATACTATTTCAATTGATGCCTTAAAATTCTAATCTTATCCCCAGCACAAAATCAAACGGTGAAGTGCTGTGGGCCCAGTCTTAATGATGTCATGAGTCGCTCGCTGGCCTGGTACTTCAGACAGCGCTCTGAGTGGCGCGTCCCTGACGAAGGGGACAGCAGTAGGGGTGAGGTTTGAGTGGGATGGGGAGGGACGAGTGGAGGGTGAGCGAGGACTGAATAGATAAAAAAGGAATGGAAATGGACGGAAAGGGTTAGAGGCGGGCAAGTTTGGTGAGACGGACGAAAGGGATGACAGGACAGAAAAGGATGAGCGTGGAAGGAATTGGTGAGAAGGGCAAGAAGTGGTGCAGAAAAGATGAGGGGAGTAGATGAGAGTGACAGATAACACGAGTCCTGATGGTCCAAGACGATGTCATCCGCTGCAGGATAGTCAAATTATCCTCAATTCCTGATATAAAAAAGGATAAGAAATGGCATCTCCTCACCACCCCACCTTTTCCCCGACACAACAGCATTCAAGAAAATAACTAAAAAAGAGCACCATGAAGCATATTGAGGATAAAGTACCATAGGCATTTTTAAAGGAAAGTGTGAATGGGAATATTACCCTACTATCCTGTTTATCCAGAAATGATTCCCGGGAAGAGGCTCAAATCTGACGACGGGGTGAGTATGGGGAAGAATGGCAAGAACTGAGTGAGAAATGGAGGACGAGTGGGTAGTAAGTACGCAAGAAAAGCGAGGGTGGTGAAGGGAGCGACAGAGTATAAGAGGGAGACTTCAGACGGAGCGAGAAAAGGAGAGATTCCCGGTAAAGAAATTTTTCATTTGTTTCTTTTTCATCGTCGATGTCTTACTTCTTCCCTTACTAGAGAATCCCTCGGGCAAGCAGAGGGATTCTAGCATCGGTAGGATTGCTGATGTAGCAGAACACTTGTGTAACTGTGTAGAGCATCTGGTGTCCCTAAAAAGGGTCTAGAGTCTTGCCTCTATAATGATTTCTGACATAAGAACATGGCGTTAGTGAGAGGAATCTTCCCTAACAAGAGAGTTTGTGGCGACAAAAGTTTTCTTGTCACTGGAGAGCCTACCTTTAAGAGTCACAGATGGACCAAGGAGGGACATATCAAATATAATGGGTGCTGGGAAATGTTCTCTGACGAGAAGTTGGAACCGAAAGGTGGGATGGAAACTGCTGAGATAGTGACAGAGGTGGTGGGTTGGGGTCAGTGGTGAAATGGAGACATTTGAAGAGGGGACAATGGAGGGATGGGACACTTTCAGAGTAGGAGCGTAGTTAAAAAGGGAAAGTGACAAAATAAGGACATCAATGTGATAGAAAGTGTATTGCGAGGGGATGGTGTACTAGCAAGGGATTCTAGCATGTCTATGACCAAAACTGAATCCTCTGTTATTACCACTATGCAGCAGTGTCCTTATGTCATGATCGTATGAATCTTTCAAAAAAATTTACTTCTTTTAACTATATCGCTCCGAATTCTGTCATTCAGTGTAGCTTGACATAAAAACGGGGAACTCCATGTTAGGGAAAGGCTGGACCAGCCCTCGGCAACCTGTGATTTCGTCTCCATACTGGAGCACCTCCTACCGACCTTTTGCACTTGGTGTCAATCATTGTCGAGCAGCATTCTGCAATACTCATCATCGGACATTCTGAGAACATGTTATGATATTCTGGAGGTCTCCGACCGCCCGCGACCTCCCGCAGCAAGTCAAGAAGTGCGTGTGACTGACCCCCAACGAGCTAAATCATCCATAATGAACAACCTTAAATCATTAGCTACTGTTATTGTTAGTATAGTTAACCTCTCTCTCTCTCTCTCTCTCTCTCTCTCTCTCTCTCTCTCTCTCTTCCTTTCATTCTACTCCGTCTTTCACCATTACTTTCAGTGTATCAGGAACCTTTCTTCATTCTCAGGATGAGGTCTGCTCCTGGGTTCACAAGGAAACCTACAAAAACTATGCTTCCTTAACGGATAATTTGTCAATAAGACAGATATCTGTGATCAGTGACAGCCACGTAGTCATTCATCCGTGATCACCGTTTTCGTTCGTATCAGGCAAGAGCCAAAAATGCAAAAATGGAGGAGAATCCGGCATCATTATGGACACGAATCTTAAATTTTTAAATCCGATAAGAGTAAAGTGATACTCTAGCTCCTTCACAGTTAAAAACGAAACACAGGCAATACACACAAACAAACAGAGGTAGCGAGAGAGAGACAAACAAACAGACGAAGAGACAGACAAACACACAAGGAAATGTTCGGTAAGCTATTCACAACATTCATCAGACCGAAGCTGGATTATGTCTCTCAGGTCTGGCGACCGTACCCAAAGAAGCACAAAGATATGATTGAGAGCGTCCAGAGAATAGCAACCAAGATGGAACCTGAATTAAAAGAAATGGTGTACAATGAAAAGTTGACGGCTACAAAGATGTCGTCCGCAGAAGAGAGAAGAGGGAGGGGTGACCTGATAACAGTCTTTTAAGTTCCTAAATCAGAAGGATGACGCTATAAGTAAACAGCTCTTCACGAGGAGCAGTACCAGAGTTACCAGAAGCCAAGGTTACCGCAAGCTGACCATGATTCACACACGGGTCCGACCGGGTCCGAGCCCTGGGCGCGGCTGTTGGCCCACAGCCAACCCAGCTTTTCATCCTCCCCTTGGGGCTGGTCGATAAATAGGTATCTCGTTTAGGCTGTGTGTGTGTGTGTGTGTGTGTGTGTGTGTGTGTGTGTGTGTGACTACTTATACTGCATAGGAAGGCAGTTGTACACTCGTAGGGCCCCATCATTAGAACATTTCTACACACACACACACACAGTAAAGAATGAATGGGGGGGCCGAGAAGGAGACGGTCGGTAGTGGTCAAATATTAATGGGACGGACGCCCCGCAGCTCATGTGTGTTTTATGTCCAATGGTTATCGAGGATATATGAATTAATGGAAAACGTCAAGGCCGCGGGAGGCTCTTTGATGACCCAAGGATGTAAACAGAGGACACTGATCCCCGGACCCCGACGGCGATGCCTCCTGACACGCGGCCTCGGCGGCTAGTGTGATCCCTTGGATATGAAGGAGAGGGAGGAGACAGCAACGCTAAGGTAGCCCAGAGGCGTGACCCATGGTGACTACGGTTCGTGAGCACGGATGGCCAAGGTCAGGCCAGAAACCGTCGCCGCAACGCCCCGGGCGGGGCTGGAGGGTAGGTTAACGGGGCCATGCAATGAGAATAGATGAGTTGATTGGATGTTCTGTGATATAAGAAAGATGGAGAGACAGAATGCGCTGTCGAAGTACAAGGCTTAGGCGAGTGGGTGGCGTGGACGATCGGGAATGGAGTAGAACCTGTGAGAGCATGAAGACTAAGGAGACGCTGGTCGACTTCATACTACAAAGTGAGCCAGATCAGTTTTATCATTCTACCCCAGCCACAATTACTGGTGCGTACCTGTCAGCTCAGAATAACTAATGAGGAATTATTATTCTGGCATAACCCTCTACTGGGAACAAAAGTGTGTTAGACTAATTAATCTTTTGTTCAGAATAAATGATTATAAACAAAGGTCATAAACCTCAATCAACCATTAATTCATGTAATCCAAGAGTGTTAGTTGGAGGAAATTTGGCATGTTTAAGGGATCCATATAAAAGCTGTATGAGAAAGACAGATTTATGATTGTGTTAACTAAAAGTACCAAACACGTCTCTACTGACAAGCGTGACAACAGTCCTTCTCCTGTGGCAGGCGTGCCAACACTCCCATCCTTTTAAACAAGCGTGCCAACCTTTCCATTCCTCACACAGCAGTGTCAACATTGTCTTCTCACGCAGTTACCAACAACATTTTTCTTGATAGGTTTAACATTACATCTCCATAAAGTTACACAAACATCATATTGTTGTTACAGATTGTCAATCATACTCTTCAAGATGTACAGTTAACACCATATCATGAAAAAGAATTACGAACACTGACTGCCCCGCCACCGATTCTTCTTCGTAAAACAGATGCAACACCACTTCAAGAAGCCGGTATGCCGACGCCTTTCAATCAAGCAAGGCTGCTAAGACTACTCCGTCAGCCAGGAATGCCGACACATCACTGAATAGCTATGCATATACCAAGTATTTTAAAAAACAGAGCTGCTAACACTCACTATTACTGCAGTGGGGATTATCACGCGTTTCCTGACTCTTACCTGAAAAGAGAGAGAATTCCATTAAAATCTGTCATATTTATAGAAGTTTACTTAATGTACACAGCTCTATAACCAAAACAGACTGATAAGTTACAATAAGACTTATACCGCACAATGAATTACATATTGTTGAGCTACAAGGAGACTAATACTGTAGTATGAATCACACTCAGATATCCTATAGCGAGACTATAGTACCGTCGTGTGAATCACAAACTAATGGCGAGACTGGTGCCCTTGTGTGAATCACAGATAACACACAAACTTCGGGTCGGGTGATAACTCGAGGCGATACGAGACTTCAAAGCGAGGAGTAAAGGCCTAATCACTCTTCTACTCAAGAGTCACCTTATACGTCCATTTTTGACCTTACCAGCGTGAAAATTCCTGTATAACGAGGACTTCTGTTAAAAAGTTAGGGAAGTTATACAGTTTGAAGCGGGTGGGTGACAGTTGGGAAGCGCAGGGCTCGGGGGGGAAGAGGGCCGTAGCGCTGTGTCAACAGTATCGGATTGTGGCGCGGCTGTCGACGGACGCATTACCACCGATTACCGTGTTGACCTCGCGGCCACCACCGCTGTTTGGTCTTCTGCTTAGCCAAACCCGCCACCCCTTTGTCCACGGCGTGTCTCAGGAGCTGTGCGAGAGGCGCCGGCTCCTGAGCAAACGGTGAAGGCTGGGACTCAATGGCCCCCTCCTAAAGCGGAGGATGGCTTCCCCCTTCCACCACCACCACCTCCCCTGCTCATACCCTCTACCCAGACAGCTGTTGCCCACGCTATTGTATGCGGCTTCCGGTACATCCCCAAGCTAATAACATACTTCAAAATTGTATTCGTGAAGGTTCTAGGGACTCATAATCTGAATGTAAAGATTAAAGGACGCGTACCATGTCAATTGACTTCCATTCGTTCGTCTAAAACACCACTTCTGTATCGATAATTTCGAGGTGGTTGATCTGAGACCTGAAAGTCATCACGCCATTCATGCGGCGCCTTCTACAGCCCCAGACTCTTGCAGCATTCACTATACCACAGCAAATCAGCTCCACCTGTGGACAAACTTATCCGGGGCGAGCTCTCGTGTCCCTGGCCACAGTGGGACGTAGGACAAAGAGGCGTCGAGTAATACAATTCATTATGCAAACCCGTCTCCATAACCCAATTACTCGATAAGAGGGCGAAGTGGAGCTTAAAGGTGGAGGGTATGGGCGGAGGAGAGAGGAAGCATGTTGAGGGTGAAGTGTAGAGAGAGAGAGAGGGGAAGGTAATTAGCGGAAAGTGGAGTTTATGTTACAGCAAGAGTGACGGGAAGACGTTAAGAACCCGAGATACGGAAGTTGGACCACTCATGTAAAGGGTCATCAGCGTTATGTTTACTGCCGTCCTTGGCCGTCTTCCTTACTGCCTCCTTTGAACTGTTAAGGCTCCCCTCATCGGCCGCCAGATACGATAATACAATCACGTATGCAAAGCTCTCTTCTCTTCGCGGTCTTCTGCGTGTGGCTAGCAGGGTCAGCCCTTGCCAAATGCCACTACGGCATTCCAAAATGTTACATCCAAAATTGCACTTCTGGAATCGTGAATGCTTAAACAAAAGCTCCATCCAGTTTGTTGTGAGAAGTCCTTTATCAATCAAAGACATGTTAGAGACTGAAAGCGTAAAAATTCTGTTTTAAAAAGCATTTCATACAGTGAACAACGAAGAATAACCGCCGTGACGATCTCTTGCATCCCCACACAGGTGAGCGACAACCTCAGGCCCCTGCCTCCTGCCGCTGATTTTCGCCGGACGTTCGCTCCGTGTCGCCAGCAAACTCGATTAGCCGTCAAGAGGTGGACAGACCGACGGCCACTCAATTGAATTTGTTCCTCACCCTCAGGCGCTTCCTGGTAATGGTTCTTTGATGTTCACTAATGACTGAGCAACTACTGAGCTTCTGGAACGAAACTATCCTTCTTATGTTGATATTCAATCGATGTCAAAAGTGTTCAAAAAGAGTATTTAGATAAAGTTTCTCCATTTCTAATAAGTAATTTTGCTTCTCCCCGCTCAAGAAATAGCAATAGAAATTCACAAATGGTTTAGCCACTTTGTTCGATAAATTCTTCTGCTTTACGTCAACCCTCCACCTGAAGAATACTGCTCATCTACGACAAATTAAAAACAAAGGCAAAGAGGTAGGAATCTAGCCCGACCGGCCTCTCAGTGGCCCGCCGGTGGAAACCAATCAAGGGTGAAATCGAATGAAGTGGACAAAAGTGAGGCTAAATCGGATCACACGACTGACGACGTGGCCGGACTCCTGGAACGGTGGACTCCTGGAAGGATGGACTCCTGGTGCGGTGGGCCATGGAATGATAGACCCCTAGGACTGAGGACCTCTGGAACGAAGTAATACTTTGTGAACATCTTACATTTATAAGGTTTCGATAATGAAAGATCTCTGAAGCACCTGATTCCTAGATTCTGGGTATGAGGAACGGCTGCGCCGAGGGATTCTTGTATAAGGGAACTCCTGGAACTCAACTTTTCTCAGCAAAGAGTTCCTCGAGCGAGTCAATCCTAAACCGAAGGATTCCATGGACCAAAGACACTCTTAATACCAGATGTTTTTGGAATGAGAGCCATTCGAAACGAGTATTTGTTCGAAAGGGGGACTCTTGAAGCGAAGGATTCATAGACCGCAAGGCTGCTTAAACGGAAGAATCTTAAAAATCAAAGTCCCTGAGGCTGAAAGACTTCTGGGGATAAGAAACTTTGAGAACCGTAAACTGCAGAGACGAAGAATTCCAGGAAGATGTGATAATTAGGCGTAGATACACAAGAACTGATTATTATTTGTGTGAAGATCTAGAGGGAAAGACGAACATCTTAGGGAGGAATGCCTCCTGGAACTAGCGAAGCCTTGAGAACAGAAGCTCAAGAATGAAGACGCCCCGAGAATGATGTGAACCTGGAAAGGTAGGGCTTCGTGGTTTAAGCCTGATCTGATCTACTCTCTCTCTCTCTCTCTCTCTCTCTCTCTCTCTCTCTCTCGCGCGCGTGCGTGTGTGTTCTTGTGCTCATGCCGTCAAAGTTGTATCATCGGAGACCAATCTCTTCGAAGTAATTCTTATTACAAAGAAATTTATCCTATCCCTATTTTTGACTGTAGCGCACCCGTCAAGCTGCAGAACACCGAGGTTGTAATACAACTTCTCTGAAGGTAACATTCCCACTCGCGCTGTAACTATACATATATATATATATATAAAGAACGAAAATATAAATGCTATAGCCCACATCAGCTAAGTTTCGCGGGCTGTTTCATAAGGACGACTTTGAAACTTGTACCGACGCCTTGAAACACAACACCTAACATCCCATAAACGCAAGAAAAAACTTCGTAATCTTCGAACGCGTGAGTCGTCCCTTCGTCAGCGCCTGTGCCACGCATCACGACCCAGTGTTTGCTCACAATAGTACAGATAGCGCGATAAGAGGGCGCGTCACCACCTCCAGATAAGCGGGTGTGGGGGAGATAGTGATGAAGGGTTACCGGGTGTCGCGTCCTGCACGTGATTGACAACCGATTGACAGACAAAAGGGTCGCCGCCGTCTCTCGGCGCTTTATCGCCAAAGTTTCCCGCCTTGGTTGCTGCTTTATCGCCAAACACCTGAGGGTTGGCTTTATCGGCGGCTTCATCACACGCCCGCCGATGACGAGGTGGTCAAATATCGCCAAGGACGAGCCGAGTAGATTATCTTGATACACATGTATACATACACATACCACAATGGTTGTGAATAATTCATAAATCCCTAGTTTTCTACAAATTACAGGTCCGGATAGGGAAATTGATATGCGCTGCATTATCTTTACGTCTTCAGTGAAATACGTTAACATACTATAATAAATGATTTTAGAATTAAAAAATGCAAGTCAGTATTAAGACAAGTTTCTGCACTCAAATTTCAAAGGATTATTCTCAAGGGTCAAGTGACCTCCTTCACAGCTCCGTTAAGTACCTGCATCATCCACGAATCATACATGTCTAAGCTCTGTCGAGGATGAGTTCAGAGAAATACATATATTCAAACGAGACAACGCTAATCATCTGGCTCTCCTCATCCCACTGTCGTTGCTCCAGACCGCAAGACCTGAGCCTGGCGACCAGGACAATCCAAGGAAGAATATATGGTAAATTTCGGTTCAAGACCTAAATACTGATGATCAAAACCATAAATACCCTTCTAGTATTACCAACGCTGAATGCTATGTTCCCTAACCCATCGAGACTATCATCAAAGTCATTCAAAATACATTCCTACAATTTTGCCTGAAACAAAACGGGACGATGAAAATAAAAAAAAATCTAGAAAAAACTTTCACCCCATCAATAGTTTTCTATCAAAGACCTTTTCTCTCGCTGTTACGAGGCTATGTTTGTGATGCCAGACACAATACAGCATCAGCGAGGAGCTTATAACATGAAGGGGATTACCGGCCGAGGGATCCTGGCAACACTGCGAGTGTCACGTCCCCGGGAATGACTCCAGCCAACCAGGATTAACCCGCCAGGGAGACAATGGATCTGACAGCTGATTGGCGGTGTTTACCACACTTAGCCCGGACTAACACTCGGCTTACGCTAATGTAATCCTTATGGACAGAAATAGGTCTCGAGATCTCTCAAAGTTGAGAGGCAGATCCAGCATCACGAGAGCACGCTGGTCAGTGGGAGGACGTGGTTGTAGGCAGTGAGGTCTGTCACCACCACACCCAATGCTGTGGTGTTCCACACCCCAGTGCAGTGGTGTTGGCAGATATACACGTCACAATAATGATGGTGCGTTGCGCGAGCCATATGTATGATACTGGATTATATGACATTTTTACGTTGTCTAGATACATCCTCATCAGCTAGGCCTGAGGTACACAGCTTCGAACAGCGTGACTGATCAGGAACAGTTCTGTTTACTTTCAGACCGAGTTTGAGGAGGTTAAGAATAACCTCCAAAATCCGCATCTTATCCTCGGATGTTACGAGGAGTTAAGCGGTTATAACTACAAACACTTGGATGTTGCTGGAATAATGATTGTCAATATTGTGTTACTAAAATCTGGATCATACGTTCTGTGGCTTGGATCATCCAAGACTCTTCCGAGATACAAGTAAGGTTTGAATCATCATCTCAGAGTCGGTGATAAACAGTAATATAATCTGCTGTTCAGAACACACAGAAGGTTTCTTGCCTCAGAACCTGAGAGCATATACTGTCCCGCCTCGCATATCTTTTTTTCTATTCTTCGGGCAATCATTACAACGTCTACTGCTCGGTGGATCCGTGAATACTCCGTCTTAAGTCTCGTTATCCGGACACTCTCTTTTTCGGAGAATTCTCCTTTTCAACCGGAAAATTTCTCCATCATCCGAACACCTCCATTTTACTGATCATTCGCGAACATCGGAACTATCATATGGCAACTAATGACCACGGCCAATATTTGGGCAGCCGCCCGAGCCGTTATCCTGACATCTGACACCCACCACTCCCACACACACACACACACACACACACACACATACGTACTCACACACCGCTGTGTCTTCGGTCTGTTCAACTTCCATCTAAATGTGGTGGAACTGGTAGAGAAAATCTTCTCGTGTCAAGTGTTCAACAGTTATATAACAAGACCATTGGCTCAGTGCCCCACCTCATCCCCGCCCACACACGAGTACTTGGCTAAGCCCATGCATCCTTCACGCGTATATGTTTTTCAAATAAAATAAAATAAAAAATTGGCGTAGTAAAACCATTATTTCACTTGCCAAGTACATCCCCATATAATCTTACTTTGTGTCTGACGCATGTGTACACATTTCTGTCATTCAAAGGAGTGTATGTGCCCGCCTGTAGGATGTGCGCTAGCAAACTCATACGATCTCAGCCAACCACACATTGTGGGTATCATATTCGGTTCCCTTCATCTAGGAGCCTCTTTTCTGTCTTATTTCGTGTACCGTACGTTACCCTCGATATCCACTAACATATCCCAGAACTTGAACACTCTGTGAACTTTTCCATCTCAGGAAAGTTAGATTGCCACCTGTACACTGGAGATGAAACACGTAACCATCATGTCACACTTGAAGTTCTCAGGTTCAAAACTCTTGGGTTTTCCTTCCTCCTGACACCAACAGAGACTTAGCCTCAGCCTTCACCCTGCCATCACTACTGAACACTGCTCCCTGAGAGGGAATCATTCACATTATCTAGTTTCTCAACGCCGAAATTCACGTCACAGTGGCTCTGCAGTATTGTCTGCGTCTTTCAAACTAAAGAACTTTCCTATTGTTAGATTTCACTCTAAAGACCTCTTGTAAAAATTCCTTTAAGAATGTTGGGAAAAAAAGATATAATGACCCACTTCCTGAGTATTCTAACAACACAGGATCATCTAAATACGACAATATCAATTGTGTATGAATTCTAAGTCCTCTCAACTACTTACATGTTAAGTGAGGGGTAAATTTAGCGACCCAATGAACCATATTTGATGTGATATAAACGTATGGCTTGGCAAACTAGACTGGCATTTTTCTTGCATTAAACGAAAGTTAAAATGGTACCTCATACCACAAGGGGTAATGGGATCCAAGAACAAGAAAGAACATCTGGGTCTGTGAGAGCGGCAGAGAGAGAGAGAGAGAGAGAGAAAAAAGAG
>JAUUDZ010031725.1:0-10982 GCA_032361705.1 Panulirus versicolor
TATATATATATATAAATTGGGCTGATCAGACATAAACACCAACCTATTTCAATAAGCTGGTAAATATTCAACTAGCGTCGTTTAATATGAAGTAAAGCCCCATTATATAATTGTCTTGTTAATCAAATTACTCTCATTTGTATCTTTCAATGTTATAAAGATAATTAATATGAAATAGTTGCAGATATATATAAATTTGGCTGATTAGACGTAAACAAGATTGAAGGAATTAACCTCACTAACTGGATCAAACATTTTCAATTAAATTAAATGTATCTAGAGTGAACAGGTTTCCATAATTAATTTTACGATATTAAATAATTTCTTTCAGTAACTTTAAACTTTGAAATTGATGTTCTGGATTCGTAAATTGTGGGAATGGTGACCCAACTTCAACGTACATTAAGGCTACTTTAAAATATATGACTTTTTATTCATCTTCATCAATTCCTTCATCGAAAAATAAAATTATTATTATTATTATTATATAAATAATTATCTAAAGATGAGAATGAATTACGGTTTCAATTGTCAAAATAGCATTTTTCCAACCTCCTCTCTCTATTTCTCCTATTTTAATCTAAACCTCGTTTCTTCCTCTATTTAGTAATACAACAATATAAAACTGTAGTTGTTGTTGTGATACGTTACAGTTCCTCGGTAGATAAATGGCCACAAGATACGTGATAAAGCTGTAAATAAAGGAGACATTAATTCACCACACGCACACACACACACAAAGACACACAAGTAAACACACACATCTTTACATTCTACAACTTTACTCTTTTTTCCCAATTTATATTCTCTTTAACCTCTTATTTGCCCTATAATTAAGTAGTAATACTACTGCTACTACTTATAACAATAATATTAACAGTACAATTATTATTATTATAATAATAATAAATGACCTATCTCTAACCCAGCTGTGACGTCATGAATGTCAAAACCATAAAGACGGTATAAATTGATAATTGAGAAGAAAAGGGGATGACCACAATGATGGAAGCAATGGTTGAACAAGCAAAGATGAAGGGGAGAAATAAAAGAACAAAATAAATATCAAAAAATAGTCAACATGAAGCAGTTAGCAAACCCGGTTTTTTATACAATTTCCAATAATTATTTTCTTTACACTTTCCTTTACACTTTCCTACATAAGCCTATAGTATGAGCTAGATAAGCCTATAGTATTAACAATGATATAAATCATAATCTCTGTACTTATGTTAATGTCAACTCCAACAGAAATAAGGGCAAACAACTTGATATTGCCAAAATGGGTGCCACTTTAAAGCAAAACTCCTTTACTTCCAAAACCACCTTTAGCATCCACTAAATCACTTTCTTCCACCTTATGATATACGTATGTACATTGCCACCTCAACAACCAAGCGTTGTTTAACAATACAGGAGTCATGATATATATGGGTAATGGTGCACTAAAGCACAATACAAGGGATGATGTATCGCTGGTATATAACAATTCTGATATTAGTACAGACTTGATTTACTGGGTTTTAAGGTAGTAAAGCCTGGTAGGGTGTTATGGTGGTATTAAAGTATGGTATTAAGGTGGTAGTAAAGCCTGGTATGGTGTTATGGTGGTAGTACAGCCTGGTATGGTGTTATGGTGGTAGTAAAGCCTGGTATTGTGTTATGGTGGTAGTAAAACCTGGTGTGGTGTTATGGTGGTAGTAAAGTCTGGTAGGGTGTTATGGTGGTAGTAAAGTCTGGTATGGTGTTATGGTGGTAGTAAAGTCTGGTATGGTGGTAGCAGAGCAATGGTGTAATGTTCTGGTGGTAGTAAAGCACCGGTATAGTTTTCTGGCAGTATTAAACCATTAGTTCTATTAGTACTAAAGTAATTAAAAAGTGATTTAAGTACTTGTGGTGAATTAGTGGTTTTCTCCTGTGACTGCAAAGTACAAACTACATAATATGGTACTTGGAAGTCATTTATGTAGGGTTCCAATTATCTTGGAACGTTTTTACAGCATTGTCCTTGGATGGAAATACTGATACATCTTTCTTACGTAGAACAGCAATGGTATCGAACACTGCTTTGGTTGTCTAGTTGTTATGAAACACTGGTTTATATTTATATTGATTGTGAATTATTAGCGAGGTATTTTGGTTCTACATCATGCATGGTATCTAAAGTAGTTTTCACAGAAGTGTAGACCTGTGATGGTTGACGTGCACGATGATCATTTGTAACCATTCCACATACAATATAACACTCATTTACAATTGTTCTGAGCTTTAATTCCTCTGCTTTCACAGGTGAATGGCATACTGGTGGCTCACTGGAAGAAAAAAAAAAAATCTTTAAAAACAAATGTAACATCTTCACAATTAAGTATATTCACAGATATATGCTAGCCCTAGTTAAGATATATATTCGGAAATAGTATTAGCTGTACTGATTCAGCAAACACCTTTTAAAAAAAAGCCCTTGAGATCCTAATTTCCTGAAACAAGCTTGTGTTACCCTTATAAGCACGACTAAAAACAAATATTATTCAATCACCTACTGCATTTTAAAAAAGCCTTTGAGGTGCTAGCTTCCCAAAATAAAAGCTTGTTGCCATATCAAAAACAAAAATCATTCAAACAGTATTTGGGTTTTACATGGGGAAAAGTATTATACACTATCATGCCACAGTGTATGTCTATAATATCTTTTAAGTTTGTGATTTTCTTGGCTAAAGGATTCCATTAATCTTTATGTTCAGCTTACACCCAAAAGCCACACATACATAAGAGTGTAAAGATCTTAGAATTATCTTTAATATCTGAAGATGATCAAAATATTTTGGTTGTGGATGAAGTTTGATGTTGATAGCCTTAAAGACACTGGCAGGTAATTGGCCTAAAGCCCTAACAACCAACCAATACACCAAAAAATGAAGGATTTAGATATATAATGTGTCTAGAAGGCTATTAAAGCATATGATTTTTTGGTTAATGGAATGCAGTCACTCTATATACAGCATACAAACTCGGACCTGCTGTTAACAATGACCACAACTGACAGGAGTCTTGTTTTAGAATAAATTTTCACTAAAATTCTTGTCTTCCTCACATTAGCAGTATGATGAAATGTACCTATTGTTGACACTAAGCATACAACTATGAATTACATGTTCTCTGTTATTGCTGCCATATTATTTTATCTTCATCTTTGCACTCTAGGCTTACATATAAGAATGATGATTTACTGAACTGCATTTTGGAACAATACCATGTCTAAGCTGAGGGCTTACGCCACATCCTGAGGAAGTAATCATAGCGTCTCCTCACCAGTACATTTTCTTCCTTAGTGCCCATAGCATCTAGCAGTCTGAGGAGAAAACAGAACACAGATTTAAATAATTGGATTTTTGACATTGATAGCATTTTCATTAACCCATTATAATCTTAGTCAATGAACACTTTACAGTGTCACCTAGGATGAGACTGGAGCAGCACCAATGATAAAAATGTTAGTTTGCTACATCAAATCTGATGTAAACATAATTACATTTACCACATACTTTTCATTCACAGTTCTTTATACAAATATAAGTGAGATTACACATATTTAAATATGCATCAGACATATTCATTTTCATGGTATAATCTATTAAGTTTACCATTATACTGGGATATATATATAATTTCTGAAGACTTTAACAACTTCTGTGATACGCTTTAACTACTCAAATACTACAAGAAATGTCACTGAGATATGATTCATGTTATCTTCTCAAATAAAATTAGCATAGAAATTGAGAAAGGAAATAATGTAAAAAAGTGCATTCCTATTTGTTGAACATGAATTACTCATAATCTCTACACTACCACAGCTTTATCTATGCTAAAATACTATCTATTATTAAATCATTTGTCGCACATGAACTGCTCACTAGATCTATATTAAACATAACTTTGATAGCTGATATATCTCTTTGTAATTAAACTTTTATTTTCCTTCTCTTAATAAAAGAAAAAAAAAACATAAAATTTGGTATGGGAAACTGAGAAATTATTAGTAGAGCTTATAATTTCCGTATCGCATGCCTTTTATTTTCCAAATTGCCATCCCTATGTATCAATGGTTCAAAAGTCTATAAGTGGAGGAAGAATGCAAATAAGGAGAAGGATATTAGATAAATGGGAATGACTATCAGCCATATGCAAAATGAAGATGTGGCAAACTCTTCTAGGCACATACAAGCAGACTGTGAACTATCAATAGGTAAATGTCTTTCTTTTGATATGATTACAAACTTCTACTTCAATCCTTACTTTTGTTTACAATTTAAGAGGAAATTTGCTGCAGTCTCTTCACCCTCAAAATTTTTGAGTTTACTGACGGCAGACCAAGTAGAAATATACCCCAAGATGGAATCCAAAGTAGCATCTGACTCCAACGAAAACTTCCCCTTGCTGGACCTGTCGAAGAGATCTGGAAATCTAAAGTAGGTTTGTGGTAATGACAATCATGCAAACACTGATTTCTTCTACACATGAAAGAATGACTTGTCAGAATCTATAAAGTTCACTGTTGAAGAAAAGGATAACAAAGAAGTACCTTTCTGTGATGCTGAGGTAATCAAAGCCAAATTGCTAAATTTTGTATTGTACTGAAAACCATCTAACATCCTAACCCATGTTCATTTTCATTCTAATCAACATATCAATGTTAAGAAATCTTTATCAATTTCAATGTTTCCAAGAACTTATGAGATTATAAACCCTGAATTCTAAAGATGATGAAAATGAAAATTACATCAGGAATAATCAAAAAACTCTAGTAGCATGCAAAATTTATGAACTAACGTTAAGACACGGACAAAAATAGCTATCATAATGGAATGGATGGAGGCAGCTAGTATGGATATATACACGTGTATATGTGTATGTCTGTGTATGTATATGTATGTATACGTTAAAATGTATATGTGTGTGTGTGGGCATTTATGTATATACATGTGTATGTTTGTGGGTTGAGCCATTCCTTGTCTGTTTCCTTGCGCTACCTCGCTAACATGGGAAATGGCAATTAAGTATAAATAGCACTTAGAAAACAACAGACACGAGACTCTTGTTCTACCATACCAAGTAAATTTCAGTGATATCATTTCAGGCCTCAAAAAGCTCATTGTCCGAGAAAATTTCATATACAACAATCTTATCTAATATAGTCTTATGTGACTGTCAGCGTGTATAAAATTGCTCCTGAAAGTTGTGATAGGTTTTATGTTGTCCACACAGGTAAGAAGTTGGTGATATGCATTAGCCAACATAAATATTGTGTCGAGAGCAGCCAACATAACAATATCTAATTCCAATATAAAGCCTCTTTGATTACCACACATACTGAGGAAACACTTCCACCATCACAAATTCAAAACTGTATTCCGAAAAGAAATATGGAATCCTCTTTAATCACAGGCACCTTTGAAAAAACACTGATCTATTTCCTATGCAACTATATGTCATTTACTCTGAAGATGCAATACACACAAATGAACTTGCAAATTTTTTTCTATGTTCCTACGGTTTCTGGTGCATTTTCTTTTTTCATACATGCTTGCCATTTACCACGAGTGAGGTAGCAAAAAGAACAGAGTCTAGAAACTACCTATCTCTTCATCATAAAAAAAAATAACAGAGTCTAGAAACTACCTATCTCTTCATCATAAAAAAAAATAATGATTTAAAACATCATACGATTATGTATGCCCAAGATGCAACTTCCACAATAAAAACAGTGTCTTTGAACACACATCATCACTGCACTTACTGACCTGTGGTCCTGCTGGATGGATATGTCTAGCTTTCTGAGCACTGCAAAAGCCCCTATAGACGGGATCTCATTTACCAAGTCTTCCTGTCCTCTACTTCTAATTCTGATCTTGGAAGATTTCTTACCTGACAACAACTTCCTCAGGATAGAAGTCAGGAAAAGTAGTGTAGTCAGTCAGTAGATGTTTGTGTCCCTCTGGACGGTACCGCTGTATGGAGTACCTGATCTGGCATGAGTAAAATTAGAACTAATTATCAATCACATATGAAGTATATTATCCTGATTATAAATGAACCAACATCTCTGCAGTATGAATCACTGAAACAACTCAACTGACGAACACAGCATCTAAGGACAGAATACTTTTTCGCTATCTATGAAAATTCTCTCAGTTTTCTCTAAAGGTGTTTGCATTTCCCACCTAAGCAAGGCAGCATCTGGTACTTAGTCTCCAAGGGAAGATCTTGCTTTTCTCCTCTTCTCAATTTTAGAAAGAGGTGAAAAATGAAGTGAGGATTTCCAGCCCTCACTATCACCCAACTTAGTCACCTTCTAAGACACATAGGAATTATCAAAGACAGCAATCTTTTCCCCCCTAACTCCAGGAAATTAATTCTGTTCTATTCAGTGACCTGCCTCCAAGGATATGGTGCATGAAAAAAATATACTGTCACTCACAGAAAAAGTCTGCAAAGTAAAATGGTGTAAGAAGATTACCATTGGAAAATTGAAAAAAGTCATTAAAAGAGTAGAATGAAAGAAAAAATTGTCATTATGCTGAAGGAATTATGTAAGTCGATGTACCAATGTTTTGAAGCAGATTACTGAGGGAAGTGAAACCACAGAACTGGATAGATGGAAAAAGTGAGCCCTAGGTATATGCAAGACTATGTAAGCAACAAACACTTTTCATTTTTTTACCAAAATGGAAACTTTCACAAATCTCTTATACTTAAAAACTAATGAAGAATATTCAAATCTATGGACTACGTTATTTTGCATCATTTTCTAAACACTACAAGCTTTACGAACAATTCAGAACACATACAGAAACACTGTTGGAACCATCTACAAATTCTGCAAAGAAAAGCTCTACTCCTGAACAATCTAACGTAATTCAAGAATTAACCTGTTGACTCTACTCCTTGAAATCACAAAATCAAAGTTGTTACCTCGTCTATAATCGGGCTTAAGTTTCTACCAGCGAAAGTAGGTGTACAACCAGAATAACCATAGCATGCTAGGACTCCCCCTGGGCACAGCACTCGGTCTACCTAGGAAAGAGATAATTCAAATCATTCATAATTTAGATTAAAAGGAAGAAAAAAGGTTTCCATTATCCTTTAAAAAGCATTAAAAAGAAAACATACTATCAGCTAAAATATACTATATCATACCATGGAGAATCATACAACCAAGACAAAAGCTGTGATATGAAAAACTAATCATATTACAATCCTTGTATTAGAATGAAGCATACTATATTATGCCTTAATTTTGTGGGTATCAAAAATTATTTATAAAGAAGGAATGCGCACGAAATTCTTTTTGTTAATGTGACCCCTGAATTACATCCAAAAATAGACTTTATGTGGGCTGTTACACCCTAAAATTGACTATATGTGGGCTGCAACACATTAATGTGGTCCTAACTCGAAAGTTCTAGTTCAGAAGTAGGGTACAAATGTTACTGATTAAGTTACAGTTCTAATAAAACACATTTATAAATAGCCTTATTTTCAAATGAATAAAATGGGACAGAAGAAAAAGGCAAATGAGCCAACTAATCCAAAGGATGAGGCAAAAAAGCAAGCCCACACATAAGCCAAGACAGAAGAGCCAGACAACACATACACTGACCTAGAGGAGCCAGCCAACCCAAAAATTGAAATGGAGAAGCCACATTACATGCGGGCTGTGCTGGAGCCAAGCAAAACACAGGCTTAGCCAAAGGAGCCAGGTGAACCAGCCAATTGACATGTAAGCTGAGGAACAGGAGCCAACAGACAGGCAGGCTGAGGAGGAGGAAGCCTAATTCATAAAATTGGCATACACAGGTTTTTCACTGTTTTTCATAAACATCTTAATTAGCCTTCTGAGTTCCTTATAAGATACTGTACTTTTTTTTTTCTTCTTGAAGTTTCATGCAGTTAACGAGCACTTCTGAGTGTACTCTACGATCCCCAATCCCCGTTCAACTTGCAAACACATTTGATATCGATGCAGCTGTTATAGTCCCTAGCTCACACTAATGCACAACCCTGCTGCACTACAGTATTAGCATGAGGCAAACTAACTTCTGCCTTGAAGTCTTGTGGAAGCTCCTCCACCAAAGCTCAACTCTAGACTAAATTTACAAAAACAATACTTATTGGCTGTCATATCTTCCAGCTCAAGATATACTGATGTGAATTTTGAGTAATTCCCTGAATCTGGGAAAAACTAGCAATACAGAGATCACTACAGGAAGGAAGGTCATAGAAGAATATGGAGAGGGGTAAGACATGGCTTCCACAGCATGAGATTAGTGGACAAATGAAAAAAGCATAATTATAAGGTAAATGGAGTGAATACTGAAAAAATCAAAAACTCTTATGATAGTAATGAGAGGGTAGGATCTGAGGCCCCACACATACAAACTACTTCCCTATATGCACAAATGGATAAGTGCAGACACTTTTGATATTCTTTACCTCCGCACAGAATTTTTCAAAGTCAAACCAGTGGGCAGCTTCACAGCTTGTGACCAGGTCAACAGAATTGTCTTCAAAAGGCATACTCTCTGCCATCCCTTCCCTACAAATGAAAGATGTAGTTGACAATTAATAATAATTCTATTCAAGGAAAGTCCAAAACTCACTCAAGATTCTGGGCACAATTCAAACTGGAAAATTAAAAACAAATTACAGCAAATTTCAAGATGCTACTCAATTATTCCTTGATATCTGTAATGATGAATTATAAATATAATACAAATGGGTTGAATGCTATGGCTAACTACTGTACACATTACTGTTCTGCAGTACCATTAGGTTGTAAAAATAAGACTGAAGTACGTGTACTCTTGTACATGGGACAATATACACACACATGGGCCAAGAAGTGAAAGCGCTGAACACAAGGAGAACCTTCTATACATATGATGCAAAAAAATCTAGCTTCCTCCATTATCATGAAATCATCTTATGAAAAGCAATTTTTACATCTATTCTCCTCAAAAACAGTAGTATTAAAATGGGATTGTTATTTTCATAAGCACAAAAATTACTAACTTGTAAACAACATTGCGAAAGCTGGTCTTTTTGGCAGCTTCTAGCTGTTCAAGACTGACATCTAAACCAAAAACCTGCTGAAAATGGCTACTGTAAAGCCAAGTGTTCTGGCCTGAGCCACATCCAACGTCTACACACACCTGTAGCGGCAGTGGCTGAAGTGCAAAAACATCAAGTTTACAAGTTTGATCCACTACAGATATGTACAAAACATTCTCAAACCACATGATCAATACTGTTGTTACTTTGCGGTAATAATGGAAAAAAAATGGTTGTGGAATAAAACTGCATGGAATGAAAATTGAAACCAAGATCATTACTTTACCTAAATTTATCATAAACTTAGGTCTCTATGAGAAATCAAGTAAAAGTGTACTTTATGATGTTCCCTTATCTATTACCTTGACAAAAATCATATAAAATATTTTGTTTTGAGAAGCACAATAAATTTCAAAATGCAAATTCAAATCTAAAGCATCTTCTTTATCCAAGTTAGCTTAAATCAGAATAAAAGCAAAAAGAAAATAAAGCCCAAAACTACCCTACATCTACATTTTGATATTTAAATCAAAGTTTATCTAATCTTTTAAATGCTTTCTATCAATATGAATTAAAAAAGGGGCACACCCTTAAAACATGTCTTTCCTAAAGATTTATATCTCACTTCCCCACATCTCCTTCCACAGCAATGGGGGAGAAAAAAAGGTGCTTCAATAACCGCTTGTATCACTTTCTGATACCAAACTGTTAATGCGTCAAGATGCGGCTATGTTTAATATCATAACTTGATACATTAGTAGAAACTGAAACACCAACATAATTGATAAATTAGTTATTGATTTTTACTGGGACTTCATATTACATGTTTAATACAAAAGCATCAAACTGAAACAAACTTTTTATATGATATATCATCTATCTACTTATCAGTCACAGATTAGATATATAGAAATTGTAAACAAATGTCTCATATATTTAACATATATACAACACCGATAACATAAGAGGCATCACTTATTCCCACTGTGATGCTGTTTTTTTTTGTTTTTTTTTGTTCAAAACAATAAAAGGAATTAATCATCAATAATATCAAAGAACCTGTTCCAAAAAAAAAAATCATTATTAATCATAAAGACTTCATTGGAATAATTTCGTGATATATCAAGTGTTATTCAACATTCTGGGACTACTTGAAGGTTGTCCATCCAAAAAGAAAAAGGCTGTTAGGTTAAATTAGGTTAGGTTTGGTTTGGTTAGGTTAGGATTGGTTAAGTTAGGTTAGGTTAGGTTAGGTTAGATTAGGATACAATTGGATAGGATAGGTTAGGTTAGGTTAGGTTAGATTAGGATAGCTTAGGTCAGGTTAGGTTAGGTAAGGTAAAGTTAGGTTACGTTAGGTTAGGTTAGAATAAGTTAGGTCAGGTTAGGTGAGGGTACAAATCTAATCTAATCTAGAGAAACGTGAAGTATATAATGCTTTTTTTTCCTTCCACATATAAAACCCAGCACTGGTTTGGGCCACCATAACTATTTTTCTAATCCTTACATATGTACATATACTTTCTCTATACCTCTATCATAGAGCCTAAAATAAATAAAAAAACTTACTCTCTTTTCTTTTACAAAGTTAACAACTGTTGTGATCAATTCATCTGGCGGAGTTGGACGATAATGGATGTAGTTCTCAACCAATTCCGGATTGCAGAAAACCATGTCGGCCATCTTGCCACCAGCCCCAGACACTTAAGCAAATTAGTTAAGAAATATGTATTCACATCAAACCTGTAAAGCAAATACATTTCAGTAGTACTGCTATGACTAAATGTGAGGTCCTACAAACGCAACATAGATATCTAGAGAACCCCCGGACTTCCAAATGAACTCAGTTTTTAAAATTAAGAAGAATTTGT
>JAUUDZ010031746.1:0-10981 GCA_032361705.1 Panulirus versicolor
CACAGAAGTAATCACTACCACCGATATCCTGCCACAGTAGTAATCACTACCACCGATATCCTACCACAGTAGTAATCACTACCACTGATACCCTACCAAAGTAGTAATCACTGCCACTGATATCCTACCGCAGAAGTAATCACTACCACTGATATCCTACCACAGTAGTAATCACTACCACTGATATCCTACCACAGAAGTAATCATTACTACTGATATCCTACCACAGAAGTAATCATTACCACTGATATCCTACCACAGTAGTAATCACTACTACTGATATCCTACCACAGTAGTGATCACTACCACTGATATCCTACCACAGAAGTAATCATTACCACTGATATCCTACCACAGAAGTAATCACTACCACTGATGTCCTACCATAGAAGTAATCATTACCACTGATATCCTATCACGGAAGTAGTCATTACCACTGATATCCTACCACAGTAGCAATCACTACCACCGATATCCTACCACAGAAGTAATCATTACCACCGATATCCTACCACAGTATTAATCACTACCACTGATATGCTACCACAGAAGTAATCACTATCACCGATATCCTACCACAGAAGTAATCACTACCACTGATATCCTTCCACAGAAGTAATCACTACCACCGATATCCTACCACAGAAGTAATCACTGCTACGGATATCCTACCACAGTAGTAATCACTACCACCGATATCCTACCACAGTAGTAATCACTACCACTGATATCCTACCACAGTAGTAATCACTGCCACTGATATCCTACCACAGAAGTAATCACTACCACTGATATCCAACCACGAAAGTAATTACTACCACTGATATTCTACCACCGAACTAATCACTACCACCGATATCCTACCGCAGTAGTAATCACTACCACTGAAATCCTACCACAGAAGTAATCACTATCACTGATATCCTACCACAGTAGTAATCACTACCACTGATATCCTACCACAGAAGTAATCACTACCACTGATATCCTACTACGGAAGTAATCACTACCACTGATATCCTACCACGGAAGTAATCACTACCACTGATATTCTACTACAGTAATAATCACTACCACTGATATCCTACCACAGAAGTAATCACTACCACTGATATCCTACCACAGTAGTAATCTTTTGAAACTCAGAGTGTCTAGGTCATCAGATATATTGAGAGTAAGCTTGATTATGAGAACGCCAGGTGTGCTTAGTATATACATACATACATGCTTGCTGTTCTAACCTCTCACTTCACCATTACTCCACTCATACTGACACACCACCTACTAAAACTTGATAGATACTGACTCAACATATGCTTACTCAACACGTACTCAGACTCAACAAGTACTCAGACTCAACACGTAATAAGACTTAACAAGTACTAAGACTCAACATGTACTGAAACTCAATATATACCCAAACTCAACATGTGCTCAGACTCAACAACGCACTCAGACTCAACACGTATTCAGACTCAATAAGGACTCAGGCTCAACATGTACTCAAACTCAACACGTGCTCAGACTCAGCATGTACTCAGGCTCAACAGTACTCAGACTCAACACTTACTCAGACTTAATAAGTACTCAGACTCAACACGTGCTAAGGCTCAACATGTACTAAGACTTAACAAGTACTAAGACTCAACATGTACTAAGGCTCAACACGTACTAAGACTTAACTAACACAAAGACTCAACACGTAGTCAGGTTCAATACGTAATCAGACTCATCAAGTTCTCAGACTCAACACGTATTAAGACACGTACTAAAATCAACATGTACTCAGACTCAACATGTACTCAAATCAACACGTACTCAGGCTCAACACGTACTCAGATTCAACATGTACTCAGACTCAACAAGTACTAAGACTCAACATGCACTAAGACTCAACATGTACTCAGTCTCAACACGCACTCAGACTCAACATGTTCTCAGACTCAAGATGTACTCAGGCTCAACAAGTAATAAGACTCAACATATACTCAGACTCAACATGTACTCAGTCTCAACACACACTCAGACTCAACACGCACTCAGACTCAACATGTACTCAGGCTCAACATGCACACAACTCAACATGTACTCAACCTAACACGTACTCAACAAGTACTAAGATTCATGTACTAAGACTCAACACGCACTCAGACTCAACACGTACTTAGACTCAAGACACACTTAGACTCAACATGTACTCAGACTCAACACGCACTAAGACTCAACACGCACTCAGACTCAACATGCTCTCAGACTCAACATACACTCAGACTCAACAAATACTAAGACTCAACACGCACTCAGACTGAACTCGCATCCAGACTTGACACGCACTCAAACTTAACACGTACTCAAACTCAACATGTACTCAAACCCAACATGCACTTAAACTCAACATGTACTCAGACTCAACATGTACTCAGCACGTACTCAAACTTAACATGTACTCAGACTTAACATGTACTCAGACTCAACACATACTCAAACTCAACATGTACACATGCTTACCACATACTGAGACTCAGCACGTACCTAAACTTAACCTGAACTCACATTCAACATATCCTCACACTCAAGACGTTCTGACTCAGACGTACTGACTTAACACGTACAACACTTAGACTCAACATTTAGTCAGAATTAACACGTACTCGCATTCAACACGTACTAAGACTGATCATGTACACAGATTCATAATGTACTCAAACGCAACATGTCCTCAGACTGAACATATTCTCAGACTCAACATGTGCAATTCATAATTTGAATGTTCGCATTTCCTTAAAATAGTTAATAGATCCTATCATGGGAACATAACAGAGAACATACTTGCAATGCAAGTGACACATCATCATACACATTGGACTAATAATTGTGAAACTTTCACGTAACAGGATTTGATTAATTTTTTTGTGAAGTAATGGTTTAAGTAGAGGGTATAACTAACATAATTACAACTGGTAAATTGTCGTCCCCAAAGAATTAAGTTTTTCCCCAAATGAAATTTTTGTTCTGAATTGAGTGCCTGTGGTCGGACCTCCATGATCCTAGCCAGGCAACGGTCGAAATCTGCCTTGAAGGGAGCGTCGAAGGGAAGCATCCAGGCGGAAAAGTTGGGGAGAACGTTGTGGCGGGCTACGTAGATGGGTGAGGAGCCGTCGGCCATTGTGTGGTGCTGGGCGATCATTAGTTCCATGTTATGTCGCTCGTGGAAGTAAGCCACCCTACCAGGCGGAAGATATAATGTTGTGTAAGGTAGGCGGTTAGAGTTGACTGAGACATGCTAGGTTACATTATGGTAGGCTAAGGTTGCGTTTAGATATGCTAAGATTACATTAAAGTAGGTAGTGTTACATTGAGGTAGGCTAGGGTTTCGTTAGACGAGGGTTACATTAAGGTTGGCTAGAGTTACGTTGAGATAGCCTAGAGTTATGTTGAGTAAGCCAGGGTTACGATGAGGTAGACTAGAGTTAGTTGAGGTAGGCCAATGTTACATTGAAATAGAGTTACGTTAAGGTAGGTTTGGGTTACGTTAATGTAAGGTACGATTACGATGGGCTACCTTGAGGCAGTCTGAAAAAAAAAGGCTGATTAGTTTGACAGTTTTGACTCAAACACTGCTTAGGTTTATGTCGACTGACGAGCTCTCCTGCGATTATTTTGGACTTAAAGCAAATGAAATTCACCAATGCGTTTATTAGAACTGATTTTTATATGTATCTCGATAACAGCAAAAACTCTTCTTCTGTGAGGGAAGTTGATGAATCAAGAGAAAAAGTGGATATAAAAGAAATGAAATAGCCAGCAAAATACTCTTTTACTCACAGGTAGCCACCCCAACCCTCTAATACCGTGAGTACATTGTCAAGCTTTCCCGTTGTACCTGGCCACCCTCAGAGCCTCCAGCACCGTGGCCACAGTATCAAGATTAACCTTCGGCCTGGCTACCCTTAATCCCTCCAGCAACGTGGCCACAGTGTTAAACTTACCCATCGTGCCTGACCGCCCTCAGTCCCTTCAGCATTGTAGCCACAGTATCAAGCTTACCCGTCGTGCCCGGTCGCCCTCAGCCCCTCCACCACTATGGTCACTGTGCCAAGCTTACCCGTCGTGCCCGGTCGCCCTCAGCCCCTCCAGCCCTGTGGCCAGTGTCAAACTTACCCATCGTGCCTGGCCGCCCTCAATCCCTCCAGTACCATGGCCACCGTGTCAAGCTTATCTGTCGTGCATGGCCGCCCTCAATCCTTCTTGTACCGTGGCCACAGTGTCAAGCTTAACCTTCGTGCCTGCACCCTCAATCCTTCCAGCAACGTGGCCACAGTTCAAGTTTACGCATCGTGCCTAGCCACCCTCAATGCCTCCGGTAGCGTAGTCACAGTGTCAAGCTTAACCTTCCTGCCTAGCCGGCCGCAACCAATCCAGCAACGTAGTCACGGTGTCAAGCTTATCCATCGTGGCTGACCGCATTCAACCCCTCCAACATTGTAGCCGCGGTGTCAAGCTTACCCGACGTGCCTTGCCACCCTTAGTCCCTCAAGCACCTTGGCCAAAGTGTCAAGCTTACCCCTCGTGCCTGGTCGCCCTTAGCCCATGCAACACCGTGGCCACAGTATCAAGCTTACATGTCGTGCCTTGCCACCCTCATCCACTCCAGCGCCTTGGCCACAGTATCAAGCTTACCCGTCGTGCCTGGCCGCCCTCAGCCCCTCCAGCACCGTCGCCACAGGGCTGCCTCGCTTGGCGACGCTGGTGAAGGAAGTCAACTGCGACTGCCGGAAGTAGTCGAAGAAGCTCGATTCATTTTGCGTATACCTGGAGCTGGGGAGACAAGAAGAATTACTTAGAGCTGGAGAGACAAGTGCAAGTACTTGGTGCTGGGGATTCAAGAGGAACTGCCTGGAACTGGGGAGACAAGAAGTTTTCGGAACTGGGGAAAAGAGGAAGATGGGGAGATGGGGAGACAAAAAGAAGTATCTGGAGCTGGATAGACAAGAGGAAATACATTGAACTGGGGGAGAAGAGAAAGTACATAGTGCTGCGGAGACAAGGGAAAGTACTGGTGCTGGGGAAACAAAAGGAAGTGCCTGGAGCTTGGAAGACAAGAGGAAGTACCTGGAGATGGGGAGACAAGAGGAAGTATCTGGAACTGGAGAGACAAGAGAAAGTACCTGGACCTAGGGAGAAAAGATGACATACCTGGTGCTGGGGAGAATAGAGGAAGTAACTGGTGCTGGGGAGACAAGAGGAAGTACCTGGAGCTTGGAAGACAAGAGGAATTACTAGGAGCTGGGGAGACATGAGGAAGTACCTGGAGCTGGGGAGACATTAAGAATTACTTGGTGCTGTGGAGAGAAGAGGAAGTACTTGGAGCTATGGAGACAAGGGTGAGTACTTGGGGCTATGGAGACAAGGGTAAGTACCTGAGGATGGGGAGACAAGAGAATTACCTAGAGCTTGGAAGACAAGTGGCAATACCTGGAGCTGAGGAGAGAAGAGAAAGTACCTGGAGGCGGGGAATCATGGGGAAATACCTGGAGATGGGGAGAGAAGAGGAAGTACCTGGATATGGGGAGAACAAAGGAAGTACCTGGAGCTAAGGAGAGAAGAGGAAGTACCTGGAGCTGGGAAGACAGGAGGAAATACATGGAGCTAGGGAGATAAGAGGAAGTATCTTGAGCTTGGGAGATAAGGGGAAGTACCTGCAGCTGAAGTGACAAGAGGAAGTACCTGGTGCTGTAGAGACAATAGGAAGTATTTGGTACTGGGGAGACAAGAGGAAGTACGTGGTGCTGGGGAGACAAGAGGAAGTACGTGGTGCTACGGAGACAAGAGGTAGTACCTGGAACTGGGGAGACAAGAGGAAGTACCTAGAACTGGGAAGAGGAAGTGCGTGGAGCATGGAAGAGAAGAGGAAGCACCTGGAATTGGGGAGAGAAGAGAAAGTACCTGGAGCTGGGGAGACAAGAGGAATCACCTGGTGCTGGGGAGACAAATGGAAGTACATAGAGCTTGAAACTCAAGAGGAAGTACCTGGATATGGGGAGAGAGGAGGAAGAATACCTAAAGCTGGGAAGATAAGCGGAAGCACTTGGAGCTGAGGAGACAAGAGCAAGTACCTGCAGCTGGGGAAACAAGATGAAGTACCTGCAGCTGGGGAAACAAGATGAAGTACCTGCAGCTGGGGAGACAAGAGAAATTGCCAGGAGATGGAGAGACAATAGGAAGTACCTGGAGCTTGGAGACAAGAGGAAGTACTGGGAACTGGTTAAACAAGAGGAAGAACCTAGAGCTGGGGAGACAAGAGGAAGTACCTGGAGAAGGGGAGACGAGAGGAAGTACCTGGAGAAGGGGAAACAAGAGGAAGTACTTGGAGCTGGGTAGACAAGAGGAAGTACCTGGAACTGGGAAAAAAGAGGACGTACCTAGAGCTGGGGAGACAAGAGGAAGTATCTGGAGATGGGGAGACAAGAGGAAGTAACTGGAACTGGGGAGACAAGAGGAAGTACTTGGAGCTGGGGAGACAGGAGAAAGTACCTGGCGCTGGAAGAGAAGAGGAAGTACCTGGAGCTGGGGAGACAGGAGAAAGTACCTGGTGCTGGGGAGACAAGAGGAAGTACCTGGTGCTGCTTGCCCATTCTCAATACAGCATGCCACTTCCTAGTACAGCTTACCACTCCTCAGTACAGCATGCTACTCCTTAGTACAGCATGCCACTAAGTAGTACAGCTTACCACTCCTCAGTACAGCATGCTACTCTCTAGTACAGCATGCCACTAAGTAGTATAGCTTGCCTATCCTCAGTACAGCATGCTACTCCCTAGTACAACATGCCACTAAGTAGTACAGCTTACCACTCCTCAGTACAGTATACTACTTCCTAGTACAGCATGCCACTAAGTAGTACAGCTTGCCTCTCCTCAGTACAGTATATTCACTTCCTAGTACAGCATATCACTCCCTAGTACAGCTTTTCACTCCTCAGTACAACATGCCACTCCCTCTGTCCAGTATGTCACTCCCTGTGTATACTATGCCACTCCCTTTGTTCAGTATGCTAATCCTTCTATCAAGTGTGTTATTCCCTCTGTCCAGTATGCTGTTCCTTCTTTACAGTAAGTTGCTCCCTACGTACAGCCTGCTACTCTGTTCAGTATTTCACCTTCTCTGTGTGCAGTATGCCACTCCTTATCTACAGTATGTTGTAAAGTATGCTGCTCCCTTTGTACAACATGCCATTACCTCCGCCCAGAATGCCACTTCTTCTTTACCATACGCCATTTCCAATGTATAGCGTGCCACTTCCCCTGTCCAGCATGCTACTTCCCTACTGCTAGGTGTTGTCCTCAGAGCAGGTCTGGTGCTGAGGCTTACCTGAGGCCGGTGCTCGCCAGGTCCTCAATGGTCTCCGGGCGGTGCGGGTACTTGGGCACGGTGAGGAAGGCGATCAGATTGCCTCGGTAGGCCATTCCCATGATGAAGCCCAGCATAAGCCACGAGACCACCAGTACCCGGCCAGAGTCGGCCCGGGGGAGGCGTATCCACAGGTCCTGGTCCAGCAACATACCCAAGGCTTCGAGGGCCACCGAGTGCGTCTGTAGCTCACGTCTTGCCTGAGCGTCACCCCCAGCGTACAGCACCTGCAGCATCACACGCCTCCCTAAGCTACAACTTCATACAACCAGAGTTTAACTCTTTGGTAATTAACAATATTGTTGATACTGACGTGTTTCTTGGTCAAGAGCGAGGCGGGTGAATGTACATACAAAAATATGAACTTTTCATAATCCAATATAGCCGTTCTTACTGGAGAAAAAACCAAGAAATAAGAGAATATTCTGAGTGTTGTCAGATCATCCTGCTGCGTCAAGGGTAGTGGAGTTCTCACCTTCAGAAACTGAGATCTGGCCGCCTTGGCCACTCCTTTAAGCAGATTTCCTGGCCCAGGGTCCTATCGTGGCCCCCTGGCCAAGGAAGGGTTCTACCGTGACTCCCTGGCCAAGGGTTCTCTCGTCCCACCATAGTAAGTGCTGTCAAAGGCAGTATTATGAGTCCGGACCAGTGCCGGTGGGAGTATCATGTGTAGGGTCTGTATTATACGCCAGGAACGGCTCACTGGTATTCTTGTGTTAGTGTTAGGGGTACTATTATGTGTCTACACCAGTCTTAGGGACACTAGTATATGTTAGGGCAAGTGTTAGTGGTACTGTTATGAGTTAGGATCAGTGTTAGGGGAACTAGTGTATGTCAGGACAAGTGTTAGTGGTACTGTTATGAGTTAGGGCCAGTGTTAAGGGGTAGTGGTGTGTCAGGACCAGTACTAGGGACACTAGCATGTGTTAGTACCAGTGGTAAGGGTACTAGTATGTGTTAGGACCAGTGTTAGGGGTAATAGTATATGTTAGGACCAGTGATAAGGGTACTACTATGTGTTTGGACCTGTTTTAGGGGTAGTAGTATGTGTCAGGTCTAGTGTTAGGGGTAGCAGTATGTGTCAGTGCGAGTGTTAGGGGTAGTAGTATGTGTCAGGTCTAGTGTTAGGGGTAGTAGTATGTGTCAGTGCTAGTGTTAGGGGTAGTAGTATGTGTCAGTACCAGTGTTAGGAGTAGTATTATGTGTCAGCACTAGTGTTAGGGGTAGTAGTATGTGTCAGTACCAGCGTTAGGAGTAGCAGTATGTGTCAGTACCAGTGTTAGGGGTAGTAGTATGTGTCAGTACCAGTGTTAGCGGTAGTAGTGTGTGTGTGTCAGTACCAGTGTTAGGAGTAGTAGTATGTGTCAGTACCAGTGTTAGGGGTAGTATTATGTGTCAGTACCAGTGTTTGGGGTAGTAGTATGTGTCAGTACCAGTGTTAGGAGTAGTAGTATGTGTCAGTACCAGTGTTTGGGGTAGTAGTATGTGTCAGTACCAGTGTTAGCGGTAGTAGTGTGTGTGTCAGTACCAGTGTTAGGGGTAGTAGTATGTGTCAGTACCAGTGTTAGGGGTAGTAGTATGTGTCAGTACCAGTGTTAGGGGTAGTAGTATGTATCAGTACCAGTGTTAGGGGTAGTAGTATGTGTCAGCACCAGTGTTAGGGGTAGTAGTATGTGTCACTACCAGTGTTAGGGGTAGTAGTATGTATCAGGACCAGTGTTAGCGGTAGTAGTATGTGTCAGTACCAGTGTTAGGGGTAGTAGCATGTGTCAGTACCAGTGTTAGCGGTAGTAGTATGTGTTATTACTAGTGTTAGGGAAGTAGTATGTGTCAGGACTATTGTTAGGGGTAGTAGTATGTGTCAGTACTTGTGTCAGGAGTAGTAGTATGTGTCAGTATTAGTGTTAGGAACAGTAGTATATGTCAGGGCTAGTGTTAGGGGTAGTAGTATGCGCCAGGACTAGTGTTAAAGATAGTAGTATGCGTCAGGACTAGTGTTAAAGATGGTAGTATGCGTCAGGACTAGTGTTAAAGATAGTAGTATGCGTCAGGACTAGTGTTAAAGATGGCAGTATGCGTCAGGACTAGTGTTAAGGGTAGAGGTATGTGTCGGTACCAGTGTCAGCGGTAGTAGTATGTGTGAGTACTGGTGTTAGGGGTAGTAGTATGTGTCATGACTCACCAAATACATTACTATGCCAGGTACCAGCAGCATTGACTCACCAAATACATTATGCCAGGCACCAGAAGTAGGAAGGCCATTATTGTGAGCCAGACCTGGTCATCGAGAGGGTAGTACAGATTTTGCCATTGTGGTGTGATGGTGGGCTTTGCCAAGCAGAAGGTGTAAGAGGCTGGCTCGATCATGTAAGTGTAGTCCACCCGGGCCAACACCTGAGGCATGAGCACCATCCTCAGGGCATTCAACAACACCTTACCATTCTCGATGTTCTCCAGGATCTGTGGGAGTAAATCTGTTCTATTATTAGTAGATCGCTACTGGCAGTGACTGGAGCTCTAGTTAGACCTAACTAGGATTTCATATAACAACTACAAGGCTGCCCTCAGCATCAAGGGTTTTAGTTTCACCATCCCAGAACATCGACCAGGCTTGGTACATGCAAAAACCAGCATCAACGTTTTCTAGCTAAAGTTAGAACACATGTAGGGTTGTGCTTGGGTGGTTATGCAATTGGTTGACTGGTCGTAAAGAAAGAGTAGTGATCAACGGTCAAGCCTCGGAATGGTTAGACGTAATAAGTGGTATGCCATCGGGATCACTATTGGGACCCGTTTTCTTTCTCATATTCATAATAATATTGATGATAGTCAGCTGTATGACATATCAAATTTCACAGACGATATTAAGCTGGGTAATTTTAAGCATTCATCAAAAATTGAATCTCCAGCTTGAAACTGAAATAGTCAAACTGATGGACTGGCCTCTCGGGTGGCAGTATAATAAAGGGGATAAACAACGTATAGAGTCAACAAAAGGTTAATGAGGAACATGACTTGGGCATGATAATCTCTGGTGACCTAAAACCAAGTAAACAGTGCACAGAAGCAGTAAAAACGGCAAGCAAAATTCTTGGACTCATAGGTTAGGCTTTCAAATCTATGGAAATACTCTGTTCAAGTCACCGGTGCGTTCCCTTCAGTTTCGGTCACCTTATATGACAAAAGATACACAAACTGAAGATAGTATAAACAGATAGTGTGGAGTTACCAAAATTATTCCTGGACTGACAAGCAAATCCAACGAGAGCCAATAAATCTCGACCTAATTGCTAGTTTCTCAAGCCAAATCTAAGTAGATTCTTACTCGGAGATTTGTTTGATTTCACTCGTTGTGATACATACAGTTGTACTTATGGGCAAACTTTTTACTTTGAATGAAGCAAGGATTTTTTTTTTTCACTCCATCCTTCCAACTCCAATTTGGTCTCCCACTTCCCTATGATCCCTTCACCTCTGACACATATGTCCTCTTAGTCAATCTTTCCTCACTCATTCTCTCCATATGTCCAAACCATTTCAACACACCCTCTTCTGCTCTCTCAACCACACT
>JAUUDZ010031779.1:0-21752 GCA_032361705.1 Panulirus versicolor
TAGTTTGCGAGCGGTACGCATTTATGACCAGCATAGCTCACCGCCACTTTTCATTATATACTTACGGCGCTAAGTACACCTTTCGACGTACACATGATTTACTATTATCTATTGTCATCCTTAGGGATTTAAGAGTTACATTAGCAAGTGTGGGTGAGTGTGTCCTAAATTTCCTTGTTGTGTTAGCTCTTTTAAGATAAGAAGAGCCACCATCTGCAGCAGGCGGGTGCTTGCAGCAGCAGAACCTCAGTAATATTACATAGGAGAAGTGGGCCGAACACGGCGAGTCTTTTCCATCAGCATCATCAGGGTGGCATACTGCTAGGTGTATCACTGTGTCCAGTGAAGTTAGTAAGATATGATAACAGTGTTTTAGCGGCTTGTTGATCATAAAAGATCAGTGAGTGATGCGCTGCTCATAATGTTTCTCGGAAAGCAGGAAATAGTACTGCTTGGGGGTTACAAGTACAGCCTCACCGAGAGCATGAGTTTGGAAGATAATCTTACTTTCTCTTGAAGTCATATTATCGCCTCAGAAAAAAATACGTACAACCTTCTCTTGACGCTGGTACCTCGCCTACCGTGTTTCCATCCCCTGGTGAGGCGACGCCAGACGGAGACAATTACCTCTCGCTGCCATCAGCCACAGTCGGGCAGATGCTTCCCAATTTCATGGACTCAAGACTACCTTTTTTTTCTTTTTTGACCTGTGACCAAGATGGCGGCGGTGAACCGGTTCGCCCTTGGTGGCGCATCAGAAAGGTCATCTTGAGATGTGGTGAAAGCTGTGTGAGGTCACGTGAGTCCTGCCAGGGTACATATATGTGGGTGAGAGTGTGGAGGTACAAGGATGTACCCATGGCCGCTCCAACATACCATCATCCGCAAAAATTAGACACACACACACTACACACACGCATTGTGTCCGCTTTCTCACACCAGAAAAAACACAGGAAGCACATGCAAGTGTTCCCTCTCAAAATACACCTGTGACGAAAGCGTGTCGAGTTCCTCACCCTCATCATGACAGTTTTTCCATTTATCCTCAGCTGAGGAGCTCCACGTTACGATCAAACGGTTCGTCACATCCTGACCTTCTTGGCAAGATAAGGTGAACTGCCGCCATCGCCATGAATGTCTACTTCGGCCATACTCGCGCACCTGCCTAGAATCTAGATGTTTGGAGAGTAGTGGGTTCTGCAGGTCTGGAGGTGGTTCTACATGTCAGGAGGTGGTTCTACAGGTCTGGGGGGTGCTCCCTTTATGGTTCTACAGGTCTAGGGCACTCCTCCTGGGTCTACAGGCCTGGGGCATAGAGTTCCTTTCAGTAGAAGAGGAAGGTAAGCGCTATCATGCTCTCACTGTCCGTAAGGATGAACTGATCGACACTGAAACACGTTTGTTCAGTTTGTCGATTTTGTCTATGTGCAAAAGTTTATTCCAACCATAGAACTTATTCATGATGAATTACGTCACGCCCGAACGTTCAGTCGTCTGCCACCCTCGACATCCGAGCGAGAGATGTGGAGTAAATAACAGTGAAGCAAAAATGGTTATTCGTTGACCACACCTGCAGGAGTAGGAGGTGTCTTATCCTGATGAAGACTTCGGTCTCATCCTACGACGGGAGGAGGCACTGCCCTAGGACCCTGACTCGTCATCAGTGTCCTATATATTAACCCAGAGTATATGAATAACGACATTCAATATTACGTTGTCCTTTGAGTACTTTAAGATTGATGAAACGTCGTCTTCAAGTTCGCCAGCGGCCTGACGAATTTAGGACACGTCGCGCGTGGCAAGAGATGTTCCCATGAGGGGAGGAGTGGTCAGACAACGCCTGTGCCATGGTCATATTTATATATAGGGTTTTTGTTCGCTATCCTCCAATGGAGGAGACATAATGCTCTTGACCTTACGACAGGGCAGGTCCGCTTTTTCCGCTATACAGTATCACAGAAGACCGGCTCCTGCTATAATTAGTGCTAGAGTACAATTCCTATTTGGAGAGGTATTTACATCGAGTCCGACGAAGATGCTTAAAGGGCAAAGAGTTATTGGATCCTCTGGTCTTTGGGAGGGGATCGTCCTCTGACAAATGTTTTCATTGAGGGCAAATTTTTTGTACCCGTTTGTGTCAGCGTTGGTTGCCGCCCCTGACGCGTGTACAAGTAATGTTCTGCTGTAAGACGCACGTGAACAAGGACTCGGACGACGCATCGTGTGAAGGCTTTTATACAAGTCTTGGTCGTACTGCCGACTCCCTTCTCTCCCCACAAATGCGGCGACCAAGCAGTGGTCGGGTACACCGTGCGAGCTATGGCCAGTCATGATCATGTCCATTATATTCCCATTGAAGTGCGCGCTGCTGCCTCGCTCGTTTTCTTTACCGGGGGGAAAAAAAAATAAGAAGAAAAAGGAGTAACTGTTTCCTTTACGTGTTTTGTCGCGCTGATGACCAGGTCTGCGCTCCGGGCCACACCACTCCTGACCACCATACTGGCTGGAATAAGCTTATTGAAGGTTATATTTTTTGTGGATGATGATGATGATGGTGGTGGTATATTGTCATTGATATCCACCCACACCACCGCCACGATCACATTCACTCATAACGACCCACAACCCCAGGCTGCGGCCGCTCTCCCCACACCCCAAAACCTTCCCAACCCCAACACCTCAACCAGCTACACACACACACACACACACACACACACACACACACACACACACACACACACACACACACAGGAATAAAGACACGCTACGTATACACAAGATTAAGAGACGGGGCAACACGAGTGTATAACTCAACACACAGATAATAATCACAAATAGTAATCACACACACGTAGATAAACAGATAGAAATAGAGAGATAACAAAGAGATACGAGATAATCAATACTGGTAAAGAGAGAGCGAGAGGAAAAAAATAATCCATGTGAGGTCAGAGAGAATACTTGCATCAACAAAAACTTCCATAAGAACCAGTCGTAGGCAGACGCTTCAGGGGTTAACATAAGGCAAGAGTAGCAAGCATGAGGGGACAGAGTGCAGATAGTGCTAAGTCCCCCCTTTTTTTTCCCCCAACGCGATAGTTTCTGGAAAAGAAGTGTAGGTGTGTATGTTGCACGTGGTCAGTGTCCTTAAACCCAGAATTGTAAGCTGTTGGTGGGTTTGGTGACCCAACCTTAATGCTGGCTCTCCGTGGGTGCTGCAGGTGGGTCTGGGTACCATCTGTGACCCACCCAGTCTCTGGGTCCTCTAGGGAAGCCACAGGTGGGCCTGGGTACCATCTGTGACCCCACCCAGTCTCTGGGTCCTCTAGGGAAGTCACAGGTGGGTCTGGGTACCATCTGTGACCTCTGGGTCCTCTACGGATGCCACAGGTGGGTCTGGGTGTAATTACAATTTGCATAATGCGGGGAGGGAGTTGTACCACTCCTGTATATGTGTACCATGTCTTAACCTTATATATGCACACCCCAACTTACGCCACATGTGTGTGTGTGTGTGTGTGTGTGTTTGAATCTGTTAATCAGATAAAAAGCATATTTTCATTTTCTGGTGGTTATAAGCCAAGTAGACCCCGGCAATTTGACGCACGGCAATACCTGCCGCCAGGTAGAAGACACCAAGGTATTGGGCAGCGTCGGGGTCAGACGCCTCTGGGCCTCGCAACTCCTGCGTCTTGCCTGAATCCGTCTTGCCTGAATCCGTCTTGCCTGAATCCGTCTTGCGGTCGTACGCGACACAGCAAAGCCCGTCTTGACCGAACGGTCTCCGGTAAAAAAAACAAAAAAAGAGGAATGCACGACGAACATTTTAGAAAGTCTTCGTTGTTTAGAGTCATAAAACACACACGAGAATGGCCAGTACTGTATACCTAACGAATCCTCCTCCTCTCTTATTGGCTGGCTGGTGTGGAACGTTGTTTTCCCCCGCCGGCGTACTAGTATCACATAGTGTTTGCGATTGGCTAGCAGGATCTTCATGTCGTAGAGAGGACAAAAAAGAAAAAAAAGCGACGCAGAAATTGCTTGGAATTTTGCGGTATAGATAGCCAGTGGTGTGTGTGTGTGTGTGTGTGTGTGTGTGTGAGCAATCTCTCTCTCTCTCTCTCTCTCTCTCTCTCTCTCTCTCTCTCTCTCTCTCTCTCTCTCTGGAGTACTGAACACGCTTTAAACGTCGCCCGTTTAAAAAAAAAAAGGAAAAGACCCCAGAGATCATTAACCTAATTCACATATTTTACGAGTCTGAGCCACGAGAGGCACTTGTCGTGTCGTGAGCACATAGCACTGACTGGGGCCACTGTTGGTATGATCTTGTCATCATCATACACGAGATGATGTGGTAGCTACCGCAGATGTGGGCGGCAGTGTCTTCAGTTGCCTATTTGTACTGTACGAGTTGTGTGTTTACGTTCAGGTGGATAACACTAGTCCAGTATTGCCATGGGATGTTCCTCTGGTAGAATTTTGTTTACGTTTCTTTTGTGGCGCTTGTTGTTGTTCCTTTGAACTTGTGTAGTGAACCGTTGAAGGAAGATAGTGTGTATAGTGGTGTTGTGTGGTGAGGTGGTATGTTGTGGTGGTGTGGTGTGGTAGTGCGCGGCGGCGTAGTGTGTTAATGAAGGTTGACTCTATTTGGTGTGGTGAAATGGTATTTTAAAGTTAGTACGGTGTGGTATTGTGGCAGGAGGGGTGTCATGTGTGGTGAGATGGGGTGATCCTCAAGTTTACAGGTGAGGGTATTCCCGCTTAAACCTCATCAAACGCTATGAGTGTCATTGAGAACTGTGAGGCCAGCATCAACAGTGCGTCGAGGAGGAGACGTGATTGTGAGGTATGAGTTACGGTAAAGGGCGTGTGAAGGGGCAAGGGAGAAGATAACACCCTGAGAGGGAGAGACTTGTAAAGGTCAGACGTAGGATTATAACGAGCAGTGTGTGTGTCTGTGTTGGTGTGTGTGTGTGTGTGTGTGTGTGTGTGTGTGTCTGTGTGTGTGTGTCTGTGTATGGGAGGGAGGGACGTGTCAGGGAAGGGATGAGAGGAAGCAAGAAGGAACGAAGGAGAAAGGAAATATTTTTGGAGTCCACCAAGCACTATTTTGGAAATGGTCGGAAAAAAAAATATATCGTGAAAGTGTACGAGATAAGAGTAAGGTCAGGAAGGAAGGCAGAAGTACGGATAGGTAAGAAAGAATAACGAAGGAACAGGTGAACGGAACGCTCCAAAAGGAATTTAAAAGAGAAAGTGAGACAAAATAATTGGAGAAAGTACTAAACTCAAGAGAAAGTTATGATGGACAAGGTGAAAAGATGGCATTAAGGAAATAACAGTGAAAGTAGAAAGAATAAAAACGGAAAGTGTATGATGTGGACGGAAAACAAGAACGAGTGAGAGACCCAACTACTGTCGAGATTAAAGGAGACCACGACAGGCGGTGGTGGGTTTGAGTGAGTGTGTGTCTGTGGAAAGACGTGGAGAGAGTTGACTTCAGGTGTGGTAGGTACAGCTGAAGGGCAAGTACCACTCCTCAACCCCCAGCGGCCACCTACGACCTACATAACACACATCCACAAGTGGCAGGTGTCGACAGCTACCTCTCAGGGAAGTACAGCACTACCTTCCTTAGTGGTGCCCGGAACCATCATCCACCCTCTGTGTCTTGGCCACTCTTGAGAACCCCCTTCATTTGGGACCCTTCGTCATCGAAGGACTAGACTTGGTTAAGGATCCCTGTCGTGACTAAAGCCTTTATTAACAACACACTGGAGGTTTCAGAAGAAGTCTTGGAGATTCATAAAGCAACACTGGTGGACTCGCTAGCCAACTATGGGTAACATCAAGACTGAGAACGATGGTGAAATGAAAGATAGATAGTCGTAAGTCATGACTGATTTCTGGATTGGAAGAAGCCCATATTCCAGCCAAAGAAGAAAAGGTGGAAGAGGAAGAGAGATACTGATTAAAAGACTACCTTAGGCTTGAGACGTGCCGGGTGCAATGTCTGAGAAAGATGAAACAAAGAGAACTGGGGAGATATAGTGAGGACTTAAGGGAACGACCAGTAAATAAATGACGAACTTCCAAATGGAGTCTTTTAGGGGAGTGGAATTGGAGCAGTCTGAGAAACTCACGAGTAAGGAGGAATACAGTGGAATATGCCTCAGAGGTGAGAGACCGAGAGAAGAAAGAGAGAGAAGTAAGGAGTATAGAAGAAATAACACCAATCACCCTCGAATAAGAGGGACTGGGGCAGCATCATGACAAGATCCAGACTTTACACATTGCAGAATTTATATGACAATATTAGATATAATGCTTAATGTTACAGAGTGACTATGTATTTCTTGAGTTTGATTGTGTGGTTGATGATGGTAGAAAATGTTCAGAGAAAACCAAATTCAAAGAGGAGATATGATCTTATAAACTTCACAGAGCCGAAAAACTTGGAAAGTTCTGTGAGATTTATAATGAGGTAGTAGGAACATAGGACTTCTAGCTTTGAATAAAGGAGAGTAATAAAGTTCAGCAAAATCAAAGAGCGAAACAGCTCAGTGATGTATTGTGTGGGGGAGTTAAAGGTGATGTGGTACTGAGAGCTAGTATGTTAAAGATATGAAAGCAAGTAATGAGGACAACAGGATAAGATAAAAGTTAATCAGAAAGGAAATGAATAATTGCAAAGGGGAAACTACCTAAATGACAGTCAACACGGAGTGAAGACAGGGTCATCCATAGCAAACTTCTTACACTTGTAAGAGGGACAGCTGGATCTTCAAGCAGGAATATGGCGAAAATTCCTCCAGTGGAGAGGAAAAAAAAGGCACGTCAGAGGAGCCATCTCGAGATAGATTGAGTGATGTGCCACACGGCACTTGCTAATCTATGTAAACAATTTGCTGAAAGGACTGGGTTTATACCAGAATATGTTTGTGGAAAGTAAAGAGCGGCGAAGCCTTCCTCGTCTTTCAAGGACACCTATACCAAATCCAGAGTTGGTCTGATATATGGCTGCTGAAATTCACCTTGATTATATGAAGAGTATTAATGATGAGGCAGTGAGAGGTCTCGACGGGAGTATTATCTCGCGGGAAATATGCCGAAGGAGTTTGTGTGAGAGGGTCTTGGGAATCGACATTATACCTGCTATTTTTCAAGTATCCTAGCTTAGGATAAGAGTCAAGAAAATAGACCTTTTCTTCGCAAATGATACAATCACATTCAAGTTCCCGGATAAGGAATTTTTCCGCAAACTATCTGCGTCGTCATGTAGGCCATAACTAGAACATACAACGCAATGAAAAGAGCACCAGTCGTTAACAGAGACGATGGAGTCGGGAGGGCAAGTAATACAGGTAGCGGGAGGCACAGCACTGGATCTGTCTTGCTATGTTGGTTGAGCTTTGGGCCTATCAACTGCCTGGGTCGATTTGGTCGTCTTCGTCAACCCACGTACATCGTACTTACGTACAATGGGAAAATCCTCAACACGTCCTTCAGGTGTTGAGGATAATTCAAAGACCACATTTACCCACGCTGTGTATACGGCCCGTGACTGTAAATCGTATTCCGTATCTTTATTTACTGAAATTAAGTTGTCTATATTATGTTCTCCAACTATTGCACGTGTCTTAAAAGTAGTGAGTGTATTGAACGTTCTGTTTATACATATTTAGGATAGTAAGAGAAATATTTTTAAAGTTGTGGTGATAATATTTACTGAGGTGAAGGTGGATATTTAGCAAATGATCAGATTGGGTCATGCTCACCTCACAATCTCCAGCCATCACTCGAAGTTTTAATTAAATCTGTTGTACGTAGATATCAATATTAATATAAGTAAGAAATCTCTTACAGTGGTTCTCGTCAGTTTCACTTTTGGAAATCTTGATGTCTTTTGTGGGGCCCACGCCAGACTAACTATTTTCGCAGGTCCAAGCAGGCAGGCAGGGAAAGCTTGGTGTGTAGAAAGCTTGACTGACTAAGCGTCTACATGGTTTTTTGCTACATTTATGATTTATTGTTTTTATAACAGATTTTTAAGCTTCAGACAACAGGACCGGATACGTAGTCTTATAAGTGGTGGTCTTCGACAAACACTCACATACACAGAGCATACATAAATGAAAGAAACTGTAGGACAGTAGACACTGTTCGAGAGATGCGGTCCCACGAGTGTAAATTTCCCTCACGGTACAGTACAGCTGGGTAATTAAACACACGCACAAACTATCTTGGAACTACACGAATTTCCACCGGTCCTTCATACGGTCCCTGGCTTCATAGGTACACAGATGGAGTGTCCAAATCCTCCTTCAGAGGTTAGAAGTCAGAGATAAAGGACACGGAAACTGAAAAAGAAAATCTTCTGAAAAAAAAAAACCGATCTTATTCTGTGTGTAATAAATGTCCTCCACACGGGCACGACGGATCCTGGTCCTCCAGCGAAGGTCATGAGGCAAAGTCTCAAGCACCTAGTGGTACCTCCGCCTAGAGAAATATATACCCACACAGATCTGCCCTTGCACATGTTTGCCTATGCCAACAGGGCCAGGATGTGCTGGTAATGATGACATTCAACACTAACACCTCCGGGTAAGGTAAGTTATATCAGATTCACGAACTACCGAACTTAAAGTGACTTCAACACTTTTCTTCTCTTCAAAAAAGGTAAAAGATAAATTCTCAAGGGACAAAAAAAAAAGATTCCTTTTATTTTCGAAGTAGGACAGAGCGATTGAGGGAAAAATCCTCGTGTGGCTCCTTGTTCTGTTCTTTTGGAAAGTAATACAGGAAGGGAGGACTTCCAGCCACCCACTCTCGCCCCTCTCAGTCGTCTTCTTCGACACGTAGGTAATACGTTGAGAATTCTGCACATAGAAGGTCTTGCGATGTCTGGTTATGCATCTAAAGGATACGTACGCACTCATAAAGGACAGTTTCACTTGTTTACACATGTATACAACAGTAGTACTTATGTATGGTAGTATAACTATATAGAGAAGGGAGTATGTACTATAGCATATTATGTTCCACATTTTATCGAATGAAATGTACAAACAAGTTATGTTTCACATTTATTAAGAAAAATATACTAGCGTGTTTTATTTCGCATGTAACACAATGAACGTGAACATGTGTAACAAAGAATGATTTGCATCCGTTTTTTCCCAAAGCCTATCAGCACCTCACTCAGGAGCAGGGTTGATGGAACGAGAAAGTCCTCGACAAAACTACTTTCCGTAAACTGACGATAATAAAGCCTTGCCGAAGGTGGCTACCACCACTACTTGCTCCCCGTTTGACCACTTGCAAGATTAGTCCAGTTTACCCCAAGACCAATTTCGATTGAAGGAGTTCTGTTGTTGCTCACGCCCTTTTTAAAGACTCCTGCAGCCAAGGCTGCTTTCAGTAGCAGAAACATGCATACATGCATACTCCTTCGGAAGTTCTTTCACGAGGCTGTATTTCCCGAAAGTTCTTCCCTTTCATAAAAAAAAGAATAGTTATATATCTACATGAAAGAAAAGATTCGTGTGGATTTTTGGATTGCCACATTTACATGCTTAGAGAAAATATTCTTCCCTACAGCTGTTGCAACATTAGCGCAATAATGAAGTAAATGGTACGTCAATAAGCGAATAGATGAAATATCATAAACATATGTATTAAACCACGTATGTTTCATATGGTTACTTACCCACCTGTTGGCAACAGACATATTTACGTAGGTTTCCCAAACAATATAGACGTGTATAACAGACAATCTCTGGTATTTGCTCCACGCCCAGGAATTTCGTATGGTTTTTAATCACATCATTAGTGATCCTCATGCTTTAGAAAAAGATAAACACATCCACAGCTGATGATGCAAAAATGAAGTCGAAAGGAAACCCTTGACTACAGAAAGCCTATGACATCTACGAGTTAGAAAAGACTTATTAACAACTGCCTCAGATGAGCCTTAAGCGGAAATGCTAGACTTCCTGTAGAGAAAGTTAGTCGAAAATGTTAGCGGAATTCGCTATGAAGAAAGTTAAGCGGAAATCAGCGGTGTAGAGAAAGTTTAGCGAGACAAAAAAAATCCATAAATGCAATAGAACGCCATCTTGCGCATAGACAAGTTTTTGACGACCGACTTGGTGTCTACAAGCAGGTCCGGGTCACCACACTTTCTCCTGCTGCTGCTTCTTGCTTGCTTTGATGTGTTCTGACCTAACACCCGGATGCCTAGCTTGATTTAGCAAGCATTAACTGAGATTTTAACTGTGCAATCCTTGGCTATAATTTCTTTGTTTAGGTTCCCCATGTGATTCATGTACCAATGAAAAACGTAGACCCATGTTATAACGTATATTTATTTAAAGAACACTGTAACAGTTACCTCTCAGAATCTTATTTTTTTCTATGGCGATAATTCTCATGCATGTGTCAGCTTAAAAGTTAATATAAAAACAAAAAATATATATCAAAATGAGCGTGAACAAGGTGAACGAGGGAAAAATAAAATCCTTGGAATATTCTCAAATTCTCTAAGAAGCCTGGGTTTAATACTCATCTTTGATTACGGAATACATATTTTTTCAATATTTCAAATGACAATAAATTGTCCATGCAATGTCTTACCCTATTACAAACAACAAACTTCCTGTGAATTGATATTTAGCTGATATTTGTCTATAAAGATATGATCAGAGCTGATATTTGTCTATACAGATATGATCAGAGCTGATATTTGTCTATACAGATATGACCAGCATTATAATGCATTAAGTCTGTCGACAGCATTATTTTGCACCTAATCTCTTTGTTGTCTGTATGAGTATTGTACATTCATATTCCCTACTCACAGACCTTGTAGGAACTTTCTTAAAATAACATCCTGCGTGAAAATGATTTCTGATTCAGGTCTATTGACTACAGGGGTCAGTATGGGCCATCAACATCGAGTTATAACCAACCAGTCGAAAATAGAACATGGAACACCTTCCTAAGACAGAGGTTCAGGATAATTCGAAGGCCATGCACGCTCACAAGCAGCGCCGGGACATAAAAGATGGCAAACTTGCCAAGTCTGTGATGGTAAACTGTAGGTCTAACATTTGTACATATTAAGGTCACGTGTTATGTCTGCGTGGACATTTTGATAAAGGACATATTTGATAACCTTATATGTACGAACAATATCTTCTGTTTCTGAATATTTCATGAATATTATTGGATGAAGACTATTCAGCGATTCAAATACTTCCAGATATATTTTTTGGAACCATAAAACGATGAAGGTAGTTTGATGATACTGATCAAGGAATTCTTTTTCAGTCCTGATGGTTAAAGTGTAGCATCACTTTGTTTTCAAAATGATTAGTACAACCCAGAAATAGCGTATCTTAAATTATTGTCAAGAATTCAGTCAGCAATAGGCAAGTCCGCCATGCCCCATATTCTTTGTTGCCGTGTGGTCAGTGATGTTGGCACTGTTCCCACTCCACTGTGCAGAGGCTGTTATGTTTTTTATGGGTAATTTTCTCACGTGTTGCGTCATGACAGTGTCCTCCCGGACCGCTGGGTGTGACAAGAGGACCTTGGAGTTGAAGGTGAGGATGTAGGTTGGCTTCTGAGAAGTTTTGCTGTGGGAGTAATGTAAGCCGTGGTGCTCACTTTATACTGCCACTTTGAAATTTCCAGTGTATTCAGGTAACAGCCCAAGGAACATTGTTTAACCTTCCTGATTCAGATTCGTAATTTTGGTATCACAGAGATCTTTCCCCCTTAGGCCTATTGTAACTCCCGTACTTCGTAATCTTTGAATATGCATTTGAAATTTTGATATTTTGTGTTATTCCACATCAAATGTGCTCATAACTTTTTATAACTTTTTCATTTTGAATATCTCATATTTTAGAAGTTGGAAATTAGTCATTCTTTTCAGCCATTGCGTATTTGAATTTGTATTGGAATTTGAGATCTGCGAATCGCTCGGGTGGTTCTAGTTTCCCGTTCTCTGACGTCATTATGGAAACCATGTATCATTGGTTGAGAAGACTGTGATCCACCCACTTGGTATGTAACTCAGTGTGTCATTGGTGGACAATTTTATGCCTGTGTCCAAGCCATTGATTGGCCGAAAGTCGGCAAGTTTATTGTTTACAAGGTTGGCTTTGGAGGTAATGGTAGATGACCGCTACTCCAGAGAATTTAACGCTCAGAACGATACAATAGGAGAACTTCAGTGATGGTGTGCGATCTTGATGTGACTGTAAATCAAATGGGTATTTTAAAGACTGGATCACTTTTGCCAAGTTGATTTATAGTGCTTTTCTTCAGTGTGCGTTGTGAAACGTTTCCCTGTAGTGAGTGTCCATGTGACGAATACACATATATTGAGACTGCTGGGAAAATCCTTTTCGGCCTAGTTGCACGAAGTTATCCAGCCTAATTTGCCAATACTCAGCAACATACTCCAGCAGTCTACCACTCATTATTAACAAATACGTCAAATCGTTATTATTTACATCTAAATTTATCTTCTTGACAAACATTGTGGTGGAAGTTAGTGAACAGTTTAATATTGATATAAACAAATTAATCGCTGGTGTATGATAAGGCATGGTAGTATGATAAGTGTTATAGTAAGGCTAGTGATAACCAACGTGGTACTGTGCCTCAACCACTCCCATCATCACGACAGCAACACGAGATTATAAGAACACTTTTTCGGTAAGTTCACTTTGAGTTATTATCTATGATCTTTTCGTAATGGAGAAATTATTTTGTATGGATGAATCTGTTGAAGCATTGGATTTACAACAAATGATTTTCTACACTAGAAAATATTGAAAGTGTTGAAAGTAAAGCAAGTAATTGCATGACACGCCGGATTCATAGCTTAATCCATTTTTCAAAAGCATCCAACAGATCTAGTCCGATAATTATCTTGCATCTAGTTCACAGCCCTTGCACTGCCTGCCGAGACTGGTGAACTTTCTTGTAGGTGAATGACCTGATATATACACATGGATCAAACAGGGCTGGTCTGTGAACTGGTATGTCGACTTCATGCCTCTTACTTCTCTTTTTTTTTTTTTTTTTTTTTAACTTGATGGTTTGCGAATCCAATAGTTTGTCCTAAATGACATTATCAAACATCCGCCTAGTTAGTTTGGTAGCAGAGGCAAGTTGTACAATTAGTGGTCTAAAAAGTTATCATATTTATCTTTTCTCATAAACATGTCAGCGGGTGTAGAGAGCATTAGAAACTTATTAAGCTGATGAAATTCTAATATTAATTCTAGTAGTAACAAATCACACTTGGAGGAAAATATACAGAGACATGAGTAGATGTTAACATATATCTTACATGGTACTGAAGCAGACAGTGAGGGTGGTATGGGAACCCCTGCTTAGCCGTAGGACGCTCGGGTAACAAATCAGATCTCTACGGTTGTGTCAGGTCATCAACCCTCTTGCACAAGTCACTGCGAAATATATGTAAGATGACGTTGTCTAAACTAAATAATCGTCTACTAACATTCATATTCTTACCATTAGTCAGCTGTATAAGAGCTAGGCGTACCCCGTGACCGAAGACAGGGCCTGTCGATGCCCAGTTCCAGCTGGATCTACTTGCATACCACTGGATGAGCTCGCAAAAAAAAAAAAAAAGGCAGGTTCACTAAACCCGTCAGCACCACAATCTCCCTACTATTGTAAAATTAGTAACTGTAGCAGTAGAAGTAACGGTACTGTGCAGTAGCTTTAATGCAGCGTTGATACTTAGACCATCCCTTTGGAGATTGCAACTATAAACTGGTTGATACACATAGTTTTTTGCTTTGAATAAGTGTAATACACAGTAGTAGACAAGGAGAAACCAAGTTTTCCTTTTTTTAAAACGACAAAACAACGAAGTGACAAGGACATTTCTGACCTGAACGGAAGGGTGAGGAAAACGATTCTCTTCCTACAAAAACTACCCACACTACATACATCAAGGTTACTGACTCGGGAGGAACTGGTTCTTAACATATACAGAACAGCAGTAATTAAATTGATCACATACATTCTCTCTCTCTCTCTCTCTCTCTCTCTCTCTCTCTCTCTCTCTCTCTCTCTCTCTCTCTCTCTCTCTCTCTCTCTCTAATACGTTCAATGTACAGAGTTAAACAGTTTGTGGAGCCAGACGTGTACACTGTCTGCTGTTGTTATACTCATAGGAGCTTTTGACGTTTGTGATGATATTGTACGGTTAGTCGTGTCCCTCAGACCAAATAGGGAATGATATTCTGTTGTTCCAGAGAGTAGTCTCGCTGTCTTAAGTCGTTCCAGTTGTCTGGATTTTTGAGAGTCATCAAGGAATGATCTTTGTATGATTCCAAACTCCCTGACGGGAAGCTTACCACGCCATGGGTTCTGTTAATTCCTTTCGAATATAAAGTCTTGAGACGCCACAGAAGGGTAGGAGGGTGTCCAGTCTGGAAGATAACTGGAGACGGGAGGCTATCCAGACTGTAAGGTCGGTGCGCTGGCGAGGCGAGTGACTGGAGGTGAAGATGACCAGAAAAGTCTCGGTGGATTGAGAGCCCACCAGGGAGGGCGCGTCCCATCTCTCAAATGGCGAGTAATGAAGCATTCTCCTCAAGTGGCCGATTGTCCGTGATGGTCTCGGGGCGCAGCCTCTCCCAGCAGACGGCACCAGTCCTCCCTGGATCCGGCCTCCACGAAATTTCTGGGAATTATAGGATCATTTGGGGGTCGATGTGGGTGATTGTGGCGGGGCAAGTGAGAGAGATGCTGGCAGACTGTTGCCATGGTGGCCGCCAGAGAGGATGGAGGGTAGCAGTGTTGCCATGGTGGCCGCCAGGGAGAGTGGAGGGTAGCAGTGTTGCCATGGTGGCCGCCAGGGAGGATGGAGGGACAGCGGTGTTGCCATGGTGGCCGCCAGAGAGGATAGAGGGTAGGAATGTTGCCATGGTGGCCGCAGGGGAGGGTGGAGGTTAGCAGTGTTGTCAAGGTGGCAGACCATAAGCTTTTCCCAGCACGACTGCCAACACCGCATCAAATGAACTTCAAGACGTATATCATTCGGCTGCACAAGTCGTAAGGTGATATTGGTCCCGTTGATCTCTTACTACAGTACATATGCGCCCGAGGAATCTGTGAGACATATACCTATTGGTAAGTGGAAGTTGAGGGAAGGTATTATGTAAAATGGTTGTGTGGACGCGGGCAGGGCAGGTGGGAAAGTATCCCCAGTGTGTCTGCCATTCGTTTCCAGAACTGGCTTCATTGCTGATGTTGGACGGCGCCGCAGAGTTATTTGTTTTTTGAGGTAGAGACAGGATCTGAAATTCACAGATTATTCCGTCCGCATTAACCACGAGGACGTTTCGGTGTATTTGCACACGCTCCACTGTAGCAAGACATGGTCACCGTGTTGTACGGATAATCTTCCATGAATTTCACAGCCTTTATCGCCCTTAGACAACAACAACAAAAAGAAATGCGCTACTCTTCTGTGGTGCAAGTTGACCAGTGTGCGGACATGTTTACATGGTGAGTGCAATGAGTGTAAAGGTCTGATACCTTTACAGCAGCGATGGTGGCGCTATGCTCGGTGTTTGCGGTGCCACCAGCGTCGGCAGTGTAGACCAATCTGGAAACGAATGACAAGATACAGTACGGATGCCGTCTGACTTTCCTTTGTAGTAATGGACATCATTATAGTGTGTGTCATGTGCTGTGCTCGCTCCTGAGACATGTTTTCTTTTGACACAGGTGAGGCACGGGCAGTGACACAGGTGAGACACGGGCAGTGACACAGGTGAGACACGGGCAGTGACACAGGTGAGACACGGGCAGTGACTCGGGTAAGATATCGGGAGTTATCACAGGCAGAACGTATCTGTATGGAGAGAGAGAGAGAGAAAAAAAAAACGAGTTAAGTGGTGGTAGTTACCAATGCGAAATGATTAGAGGTGGTAGAGATAAGAGAGAGTGAACTCTCCACTGATGATAGTGTGAGGAAGAGAATAAGAGAGAGAGAGAGAGAGAGAGAGAGAGAGAGAGAGAGAGAAGCACCCGGCTATATATATCATAGACTGAGAGACAGGTAAGCACTCGGCTATATGTATTATAGACAGAGCCTCCGGCATTATTTATGGTGTGTGACTCAGAGTCTGGGGCAGCGTCGCTGAAGCACCTTTGGTATTGATCCACTTAGCAAGACGATCCATTGATTGCATCTCTCAGGACAGCCGAAAGTGGGAAGGATGTTGTGGCGTGTACCACCCTCGTACTTTATCACTATTAGTGGTAGCAGTTGGTGTAGTAGTCGTATTAGACATTGTTATTGTCGTATATTTCGCTTATTTTGAACGGGTTTGTGGTTAAAAAAGCTGATGCTCGAGTAGTCAGTTGATGACAGCTCACCTGGGGCAGACCTTGAACCCTGCCTGAGTGGCCGAGGCTGTGTAAGGATCTTGGGCACCACCTCAGGTGTTCCTCGAGCTCTTACCATCTTCACACCAGCCAGATCGAAGACTGCTGATACTAATGGTGACACAAGTTACCCCTACGCCTGACGGCAAGTGCACGTACTCTGATTTAGAGGAGGACTTTTCAGAAATATTGATACCATCACGTAATATGTGAAGTGAGTTTAGTTTTGCCGGTAACAGCTGGTGGTTCATTGTGGCGGCCATGCTCATACTGTAAGCGGCACCGCAAAAGGATTGCACAGGTCACAAAGGGTCTTTGTCAGACCCCAGTGGTCAGGTGATTATAACATCAGATGATGCAGTGGACCCACTACATAAGCTTACAGTCTTATTATGTAGTGACAGACTCAGGTACTGGCTGCAAAATGTGGATGCGACCTCCAACTCTCAGATACCTTACCATTTGCTGCTGTGTCATCTTTTTTTTTTTGTAAGACCGGTAAACGATTCACTATTAGCAAGTCCAAGACATAGTGTTCTGGTATGTGTCTATATCCCTGCCCACACACTTGTAAATGATTGACGTATCAGGACAATATAACAGCCATTGTTACTTATAGTACAAAATAAACAGCCATTGGCACTTATAGTACAAAATAAACAGATATTGGTACTTATAGTACAAAGTAAACAGCCATTGGTGTCAATAGTACAAAATAAACAGCCATTGGTACTTATAGTACAAATAAACAGCCATTGGTACTTATAGTACAAATAAACAGCCATTGGTACTTATAGTACAAATAAACAGCCATTGGTGTCAATAGTACATAATAAACAGCCATTGGTACTTATTGTACAAAATAAACAGCCATTGGTACCTGTAGCCATGCATTAATCTAGCAGACATTTTGTAGTATGTTGATCTTGTTACTTTCTTTATACATAAGCTTTACTTGACACACATCATTGTGATGGAAAAGAGATCTAGTAGTGTTGGTTTGGTTTCGTCTGCATCAGTTTAAGTTTTCCCAGCTTCTAATGATTAGCTTCTGTTTCACATCCAAGTGTTGTATTCAAGAGCCTCTTTATATGTGTTAATTGGAAATGAAGTAAGATAGGAAAATGTATACTCAGATTTTGGGCCAACAAATCACAGAAGTTCGTCGTAAGTCAGGCATTCACGTTAAGATGTCTCCCAGGGAAGTGTAATTGCACTCTTCTAGTTTCTTGTTCTGGTATGTGATATTGACAAATTCGAGTCATTGTTTGATACCATCCTGAGTAGATGATACTTAGGTAAGCATGAAAACCTCAACAGAAGACACACAGAGGCAACAATCAGGTAAACAAGGCCACCAAAAACATCCTTTTCACTGGGGAAAGGTCCAACTTCAGTATGTGTTAATTGAGGAAATAATAATAATTATAGTAATAATGATAATCATATTAATAATAATGATAATAATGAAATGATAATAGTAATAATTATTATAATTACTATTATCATTATTGTAATAATAAGTGAAAAACAGATTACCGGATTGAAACAGGCTTCATCATAATGGCGATTAAACGTAATGAAAGAGTTCGGGATGACAGTTTTGACGACCTTATCCTTAGCGAGCACAGTAAGGCAACAGTTAGCACTTACAAAAAGATGGTAGGGTGGATCTTGCGAACACCTTCAAGACGAGAGAGAGGTAAAGCTAGTGCCTCTTCAAATAGCTAATACTCTCACGAGTGGAGGATATAGCTGTGTGCTATTATCACATCTCAGGCCGGGTGAAACTTCAGTCAGAAAGTGTGCAAATATCTTTCCCAGCCGGCAGGTGACGCGGTGGAAGATATTACATACAAGGGAATGACTGAAGTCACAGACGCCGTACGCCCCTGGAGCGTACATGGAAGAGCTGTGTCGTAATTTGCACTTATAAGACCCTAGAAGTCGTAGCACCTAACATATATACACGTGTTAGTTGCTTTTGGTACGGCAGGCGTGGAAGACTGAAATACGACCACTAGAATCATAAGGTGTGATGAACTCAACAGGTGAACATTTGAACATCGGGGGCCGTAAGGTGTTGACCACGTGGTCAACAACCATCACACACATTATGTGCACAGTGGGATTATTATTTACATTGGCTTGCAGGCCGCGGCCTCTGACAACTCGGTCGATCAACGACCCAACTCAAGAGCTCAGATATGCCCTGATTTGTAAGGATAGACGTCCATAGTCAGTGCAGGATATCTAGTGCAAGTTTGCGTGGGGCATCAGTTTTATCATGCTCTCGAAGTCCTGTGTGAAGGGTGTCCACAACAGTTTGACATGAATCCCTTTACCAGTCATGATCGCGTGTCTGGCGTTGAGACGAGCAAGTTAAATTCTGGTCTTAGGTGTCGGGGATGAGAGTCTGTCAGAGGTAATGTGTCCCAGGTTAGGATAGTTAAGACTTTATCAAGTTTATTGGAGTTGTGATGGGCAAGGGGCGGGCTATCTGTATGTAAAGCCATTCACAAGCGAACAACACACGAGTTACGAAATGCTAGTTGTGATTTCTTATAGAAGAAAAGAAATTGTGTGGTTCTTTGCTGATCATAGTGAGCCTGTGGTTATGTAACATGACGAGGCTGGCTGGGTGGCTGGCTGGCTGGGTGTTGTCTGGCAGGTCCTGAGGTATGTGCAGCCATAAGGTGCACGTCCTAGGGGGTATGTGGAGCCTTGAGGTGGACGTCCTGTTGGTATGTAGAGCCTTGAGGTGGACGCCTTAGCGGATATGTGGAACCATGAGGTGGAGGTCTTAGGAGATATGTGGAGCACTGAAGTGAGGTCTGTGGAGCTTGGAGGTAGAGTGTGGGGGAGGGGGAGGGACTCACTGGTTTGACTCGTGCCGGTATCACGGTCAAGTTTGATGTGCTCCCACAGTGCTGGATTATCCCACAGTCGCATCCTACCATGCTCATCATCACCACCACAGTCATCATGGTTACTTGCTCCATCGATCATAATAATTATCATCATTAGTGCCGCTTTCATTACCATCAATCTTCACGTGGCTTGATTTACTTATCTTCATTCTTGTTCTTTTCACTTTGTCTCCACCTGTGTAGGTGTAACCTTCAGTTTTTCCTCTTGTCTCTCCCATCCTTGTTGTATGAGACCATTCTTCACACGACCATTCCTGCACCGGGCCCAGGCACTCACCTACCTCCTTCCCCCCAGCACCGGTAGCACCCCGGGCAGGGGAGGGATGTTAGTGTCCCCAGGTCGGCATAATTCCATTATGCCACGAGTGGTATGTGACGAGGACCTCCCTCCGCTTCTACCTTACCTCGCCTCCTCCCTGGCTCTCTTTCCTCTGCCTCGTCAACCAGCAGGCCATCCCTCGTAACAGTAGTCTCGTCCTTTATGTAGAACTGGTTGTACGTGCAGGTTAGTAGTTTGAGTGAGGACGATATTGCATGTATTCGAAGCGTTTATTTTGTATACATGAATCATGGTTGAAGCTCTTGTACGCTAGTGTACTACGTGCGGTGGTGAGGTTTCCTTATAGACGGGGCTAGTCACTCGACCTTTCTGGCCGCAAAGTGGAACGGAAAGTCTGTAAAATTCTGTTATACCTGAGAGCGAAGCGCGGGAGTGAATAATCTCTCCACACAGCCTACTTGTGCTGGAGCTAGGGTAGTGCTCAGGGAGGACATGAATAGGTAAAGAGTGAGTTCCATAGCTCAGGAGAGGAGGGAGCGAGGCAGAAATCACAGCAGCTTGCCCGTGACTGCCAGCGGCCACAGTGTTATCTTGTGACGCAGTAGCTTGCCGAATATTGGCTGGAGTAACGGTGGGCCGTACAAGCAGACAGTTTCCAGCTTTGACAGCCAGAGTAATATCTGCAGAAGATAGAGGGGGAACCAACACTGCGGCATAGGTGGGTAAAGTTTTGAGGTTGGTTTGACTGGATAACACTGATTGAATGGATAGTTTAGTTGGTAAATAGAGGCTGGCTAGTCCCTGCCCCATCTCCCCAACCAGACCTTCTTGGCAAAAATTTTACGATTGTAACTTGCACAGCAAACGTTCTCCACTCTCACTAGTTATCTCTGAGCACAGCGGTATGACCCCCTCACTGAGGTGCGACGATATGACCCTTGAGGGTGTGATGGCTTGGTCTTTGACATGACCTTTAAGGGTTGGGTCAGATGTCGGACCATCATACCCAGGGGTCACACCGTCGTGCTCCAGGGTCTTACCGTCATGTTCAAGTGTTACGTAACTCGTTAAGCGTGGAGAACGTTTGCCTGTGTCCTGGTGCCTCACGAGCATCACTTCTCCAGGAAGCTCTCTGTTCATGGTGAACGTTTACTTACAAACGTCACTCCACATGTATAGATGGAGGGACATTATACCGTATCACCGACGATGATGGAGTTATATTTACTCAGTGGGTTATTAAGATTTTATCATAAAGTTTTCGAAGAATTCCTAGTGGGTGGAGCCCTACGGTACATGTGTTCGGAAGGTGTCCGGATGACGTAAGACCTCAAGGCTCACCCCAGACTGTAAACACAAGACGAGTGAGGCAAGCCTGCCTGACATCATTCCAAGGAAATTATTATTTACCATGACCTAGTGTTCCCTGGTGACCATGACTGCCGGGTGTATCTTTGTGATCAGCGCCTCCTGGTGAGTGCCATATAGTGATGTTGTCTTTCTTAAAAGTGTGTCTTGATGATGTTCATGACTCCATTGTAAATATGTTAAGGTGCTCATAGCCTCCTGATGATTGTGTCATGAAACACGACTTCCTCTACACTGTCTTAGTGACCATGGCCTCCAGCTGTGTATTGGTAACATTTGTTTCCTGGTGCCTGGTGACCATGGCCACTTGATGATTCTCATTAGATAACAGATGTCGCTTGGTGCACAGCCACCTGGTATGTTGGTGATGGTCTGCAGCCTTCGTGGAAGTGACTTGCTGGATGTGATATCGTGGTTAGAGTGTTTACATGACCCAAGTCTTGTGGTGAATGTGTGTTGATGTGTGCGTGTGTGGTGCCTGCAACGTGGGTCTTGGTGATGTGGTGGTGCGCAGTGCTTGATGGTGGTGGTGGTGATGACGGAGGGTCAGACATTGTGACGGACGGGAGTAGCTGTGACGTATGGAGGATGTCCGTGTTTAGTGCGTTGATCCTGCCTCCCCTACCCCAGGACCAGTGTAATGCCAGGCTCACCACATCATCCCCCAGGACCAGTATAATGCCAGCCTCACCACATCATCCCCCAGGACCAGTATAATGCCAGCC
>JAUUDZ010031791.1:0-10980 GCA_032361705.1 Panulirus versicolor
TGCACATCCACAATATATGGACACAAGAAGAGAATATAGAGCCGCAGGAAGCGATGACGTGGAAACTTTGTGGCACCGTAGTATGGTTCCTGGCGCCTGGCCTTCCCCTCCACCAGTGGTGTTGGTGACTGCCCACCAGCCCACCAGGCGCCTGGCCCTCCTCTACACCACTAGTGTTGAGACTGCCCACCAGAGATACTGTCGGTCGTATAGATGCGTGCCGTACATTTGCTCCGTCTCTCTCATCACTGCAGGTCGTACAGAAGCGCCGAGTCCCTTAACACTCCCTTGATCCTTTTCATATAGATTTCTCATCCGTATCCAAGACCCTGAGGGAGTTTTTGTCACCTCCTGCGAGTCTTGCTGACTCTCGTGACATCTATGGTGCTTTATACCATCGTAAAATTCTCTCTAGCATCTATGAACAAGGGACAACGATGCCTTCTCTGTGAACACGAAAAATGCAAATCTCCTGCACAAGTAATGTTACCATTTTCTTTTTGCTTGTGGCACTCCAGTCATTTGCCGATACCGACTTACATCTACGTCGAGTCCGACGCAGCTATAGCCAGACCACGTCAGCTGTGACGCAGCAAGACCAGACTACGTCGAGTATGACGCAGCTATATCCAGACTACGTCGAGTTTAATGCAGTCTTAGCCAGACTACGCCGTGTGACGTAGCTATAGCCAGACTACGTCGAGTGTGACGTAGCTATAACCAGACTACGTCAGCTGTGACGCAGCAACACCAGATTATGTCGACTATGATGTAATCATACCAGCTTACGCTGACTCCGTCGAAAAGTGAGAAATATCTCAGCTTTTGTTATTTGTGTGGTGTAGGTATTTTAAAATAAGAATGTGGAGAGGCTGTGAGGACGGAGGGATTGGCTCTTCTGTGTGATGGCGTGACAAGCTGACAAACACACTCTACTGTATTACGCTTGACGAGGAGGCCGAGGGAGGAGGAGCGGCACGAGGCTGGGGGAGACAAGGAAAAGAAATGGAGAAAAGATGCAAAGACAGGGAGGAGTGGGAGAGGAAGAGTCGCTGGTGAGGGAGGGTTCGGGAGGGTGAAGAGAGGGAGTGAACGGTATGTGTGCGGAATGGTTGTGGAAAACGTGAAAGACAAGTGTCGTAGAGGAGTGTGGTACAGATACCTGAGGAACTGAAAGCTGACGAGAGAATGAGCAACTGATTTGTGTGTGTGTGTGTGTGTGTGTGTTTGTGTGTGTATACAGAACTGGGTGACAGTGTACAAGTGCCACAAGGGAGTGTGTTGTTATCAGTGGGAGTGTGGCAGGGTTATGAGGAAGTGTGACAGTACAATGAGGGAGTGTTGTTGTGCCATAAGGGTGTGTGGCAGTGCCGTGAAGGAATGTAGCAGTGCCGCGGGTGAAAGTGTAGCAGCGTCGGACATGATCACAGAGCGGCAGCTAAAATAAGCAGTGTTGTCAGACATCCAGAGGCGCGAGGAACATGTTAGCGCCGCGTCAGGACGAGTAATGGCGTGTATGAGGGTGTGATGGCATCATTAGCCTCCGTCATAACCAGTGGGTCGTGCCAGTAGTCGAGTCGGTTGCGAGCAGACATGAACGCTAACAGTGTTCACTCAGCTGAAGGCCATGCTAGGGATGTTAGAAAGGATGCGTGAGGGAAGAGGCAAGAACAGCATATAATTCTAGTAATAAAGAAACTGTAGGCGCTCGAAAGTATGACAGATAACGGAGTAACAGTCGAAGTCGGTAACCAGACGAAGCAACCATACATTACTGATGCACCAGGGTTATATTACCATCGCCTCCGCCACCCTGGTAGTGCGTCTTTCCTGCCTGACGTACTCCGCGGCCTCCGTCATTTACATGTTACACTGTTATGAAGTCAAAGCTACCACAGACACGGCTTGATTTGTGCTGCTTTTAGTCAAAAGTGTCCCCAGATATTGCCTGAAGGAAAAAAAAATAGTTTTGTACAATTCTACAGTCAAGCAAAGTGCATCTTAAATGCCTGGTTCAGGTTTATCTGATCTCGCTATGTAGTTAAGCATGACATGGTCACCAATTTTCAAAATCATCCTCAAGTTATCTAGGTAATTATTCGCAGACATACTGGGAGTAGTATCCCTATAATCTCTCGCTAACAGCAGACACATGTAGCTTGTACATGATCAAGAATGTTTCACTAATTACGATAAAGGTCAATGATAACATTAAACAGAAAACTTTAAGATTCTCCACAGAAAAAGTCATTTACTGGTCTTATATTGCTCTTATACTGGTGTGGACTTAGGAGAATGCTTTGTTCAGTTATGTGTCGCTGTAGAACTGCAGATGAATATTTAGAAAAAAAAGAACGAGTACGACTGAGAACCAAGGAGCCGACGATGACAGGCTGACCCTGGACGAGGAAACTGGAAGTCGACTCCTGGAATACAACCAAACCTGATGTAAATCGTGTACAAAAAAGAAACATAACAGTTCAGCTGTTCCATAGGAATATAGATGAGTATAACTTCCATATTGTTTTCCCTACAGCAGCTTTACTCACTTACGAAGGTACATAACTACAACAAGAGACTTGGCTGACAGATACGATTGACTGACACCCAACACGAAACCCAGGTTTGTGTAGACAGAGATGATGGAAATTACGATTCAACAGTAGATAAATATTGACTGTAGGGACCTTGCTGAGAACCGTATCTACAGCGGGAACAGCTCTGGGCCAGTCGGGCAGGTGCCCTCCACTCCCTGCCATAATGGTGTTTGCTCAAATCTCACAAGGCAACGACAAACACATTATTGTACTTCTTGGACATCTTGGAAGTGGAAGAACGAACGGGAAGCTTCAGGTATATGAAGTTCAGAGGAACAAACCTAATGAGATGAAGCTAAAACATAACAAATTATGCCAATAAACTTGATGTAAAGTAATATGAGTGAAATGAACTTCTGATTACACGAGTCTTACTCCTTCTGGTCCTAGAATATAAACAGAAATGACAGCTGGATCCCTAAACCAACCCTCCCTCCACTGATGCCACTCACACGCTATAGGATGAGAATGATTTTTACCAAAACGAAGACATAATTCTCAAGCAACTGGTTGGACTTTCAGGATGATAATGTTGTGTTTGTCGGGAAATAGGGTACAGTGTTTATATTATTAGTCAAGGATGATGTCTCAGTTTAGATTCACTCATCCAGAAATGAGTTACAACAAACAACATAAAAGCAGAATAAGATTAAGGATATATCAAAAATGATATGTGATAAAGGAGACATGAGAAACTTGTACACGACCCGCTAGCAGACACCAGCAACTACACCTAACAGATGAAGCAATTCATTGCACTTCAAGAGAGGAAGACCATTCAGTGGGCGGAGGAAGAGACACTGTAATTAAACGTAGAAACTAATATCAGCGGACATTAAGCCTCCAGATGATGGGGAGAGACCGAGCAAGGAGGGCCTGTATCTAATCATTCGGAGAAGAATGTACAGAACACACGACCATGATTTCATTTACGCAGTAAGTGGGGGGGAAGAGAGGAGAGGGATGGGGAGAGATGGAAAGGATGGGAGATTAAAGGGGAAGGGGAGAAGGTGACTAGATGAAGAGGAGGTCATTAGGATGGAAGAGGAAGAGAAAGAGGGAGGGAAGACAGAAATAGGGGTGAGGAAGGAAGAGTCAGGAGAAAGAACGGAAAGGCAAGATGGAAGAAGAGGCGGAGGGATGAAGAAAGTGAGAATGAAGCGAAGGAAGAGCCACTGAGAACAAGAGATGGGGAGAGAGAATGGGAGGAGGGAGTATTAAGGGACGGTGAAGGAAAGAAAGAGGTGCACACATGTCGAGAATGAAAGAGCCGCCCCTCTGATTACCTAATGACATTTTGATTGCTCTTTACGGAGAGCAGCAGTTATCAGGCAGGGAATTTATGTGTGTCTGGAGCAAGATAACCGAGGCCGACCCGTACTGAAGCCCGTTGTAGGCCAGTCATGGACGATCACTCCGGCAATACGAGAAAATCTTAGTCTTGTCACCGGAATTCCCGTGTGCTCAAGATATCGTATACGTATAGCCAGGTATCTCTTGGTATACGTGAGTAGGTGTGCCTAAGTATCTTTGTGTGTGTATATGTCTGCTGTGGTGTAACTTCAATCAGGCGAAGTCAGGTAACACTTACATACGCACAAACACACACACACACACACACACACACACACACACACACACACACACACAGCCTTCACTGACTCCGCCCTGCCTCCCAGCCTTCACTACCACTCCTGCCTCACCCAGCACACTTTCCTTCCATTACTTGTGGTCTGGTTTAGGAAGAATCTTTTTAACGACGTTTCTGTCTGTTTAAGCAAATGCCTGGGCTTCTCCCTCTGGGATATATTTCTGAGGAGAATTTCATGACTCCATAAAAGTATTGAGAGTATTTGGCTGAAGAAATGTAGCCTTGCAAGCCAGCTGCTGCAGCCCCTGTCGCTCACTGGATTACCAAGCTGCTTCACTTGTCTTTACAATAGAGGTGTTCTTTCAAACGCAAAGACTTTTGGGCCGATATGGCAGAGGAGTTGAAAAAATATTTGCTGATAAATGACAACACAATCCTAGCAGCATGACTCTGTGAATTTCACTTCCCTGGAGAAGTTAGAGAGCGGGGAGGATAAATAGATGGGTTTCCTTGTCTCCCCACTACGCCTTCATTCCTCCCTCATGAAACCATATCCTATTTTGGCGAGAGACGCGTATCTCTCTGATCTCTTAGCTGCTCCAAATAATAGAACTCGCGCTAGGAAATGGACTTTAATCGTGTGGAAAACGTATCTCACATCAGGGGATGCAAGGGAAGACTATGGCAAATATTTCATGTGTAGTTTTCCCCAAGGTGACGTGAACGAGTAATCTATTTCAGGAAGTTGTTTGTCTTGAGTTCCAGCTGGGGTACGTGGGACAGATGCGACGTTGTCTTGTGTTCCACTGGGGTACGTGGGACAGATGCGACGCTGTCTTGTGTTCCAGCCGGGGTACGTGGGACAAATGTGACACTGGTGTTCCAGCCGGGGTACGTGGGACAGATGTGACACTGGTGTTCCAGCCGGGGTACGTGGGACAAATGTGAAACTGGTGTTCCAGCCGGGGTACGTGGGACAGATGTGACACTGGTGTTCCAGCCGGGGTACGTGGGACAGATGTGACACTGGTGTTCCAGCTGGGGTACGTGGGACAGATGCGACACTGTGCCTCTGCGTGGAGCCGGTCGAAGGATAACGCTCTATCTGTTTTGTCTTTAATCTTTTGATTTCAAGACGACATAAGAGGACTTCCGCTGACAAGTGATATTTCCATCCTGAACTAGTAATGTACAAACATATACAGTGTATAACAAGTACAGCTTTAAACAGTAACTTGAATCCCAATTAATCCTTATATTTTCATTTAACTCTTACATTCATTCTTGTAGTGCAGACTTCTCTCTTAGTGCCGTATAGGCTGTACGAACACGGCAGAATATTTGACGAGTCCCTCATTTATGTAGTAATCAGCAAATGACACAAACAGCAACTTAAATAACTCTTTATTCTCGTATTCTCAAATAACCAAGGAATGTGTTTACAAAAGCACAAAACTCTCCAAAGGTTGCAGCTAAGACTTCTACAAAGACTAACAGAGACTTCAGAAAAGACTGCCACAGAGGTCAGAACAAAGGATAAACAAAAAAGGAAAAATTAAAATGTGTCTCAGAGAAAGATTTTGAGACGGTAGCCACCATCACACCAGGACCAGGTAGGAGCCACCCTTGGCTACTTACACTAATGCGTATTCTTCCATGTGCGAATACTTGTGCTATCCCCACTGTGTCCTCACCCTCCTTCTGTTCTTGTCCTGAGAGAAAAAAAAGACGGTCGTCTGGGGTTTACTTTTTTCTTGCTGTGTTTACATGTTTACATAGTGACGTTTGGTAAGAAGTACGTTTTCTCGTGGTCTTACGTGGCAGTAGTTTTTCCTCAAAGTCTCTACTCAGTACTTTTACTCTTGTAAGTTTTCTCAAAGGTATGTCGTCTTCATGGTAGTAGTCTTGCTGGATATCGTGTCTGCTATGTTTCTTTTTATTCTCATCAGAGGTTGAAGAACTTCTGTCCGTAGCAGGTGATGTTGACTGTATGTTTTGTTTGTCAGTGCTTTTCAACCAGCATACTGTCTGCCAGGAGAGTCACTGTACCTGGGATCGTGTACTCATCCAGGTGTTGTCAGGGATTCTTTCAGTATTTTCTTGGCAGCATCAAACGGTTTTGTTTCGTATTTGCTGGTTTCTTATTATATTTCTTCATTGTTTTTTCCCTAAGTGTGTGTATTGTTCCTGGAAACTGTACCAAACAACATGTTTTCCACCAGCCATTTCTGTTCAAAGAAATTCTTTACAGAATGTTTTATTCCCAACTTGTTTGAGATCCTGAAGGCGTTAAATGTATTCTTTGTCAAGATGAATGAGTTGGAGCAAAGTTGAAGCAAGACGCATTTATAACACACTTTCTCAAACAAAGAGAACCTCACGTATAACGAGAATTGTTAGAGTTTTATTAACTTGTTGAACATCTTAAGACAACGACCAATGATCGCTCGTTTAAATTTCTATACGTCCGTCCTTGAACATCACTTGCTCAGCTTTAGAAAATGTTAACTTTCTCCAATTTTCAATATTCTTATGTGTGTTCATTTACCCGCAGGTATATGACACTGTGTGACGTTAATTGCTGAACATCTATGATCAAATTATTAATCAAACTGCCTCTCATCAAATAATCATCACAGTAAGCTTCTCATTCATATGTATTAATAATCCTATTAATTCTAGAGCGGTACATTTAAACCTCAGATTAAAGCTAACTCGAAATAAGAATAGGATAATTTGTGTGTTTATCAAGATAATTTCGGAGTTTTAAAGAGTCCGTGAGATGACTATGTGTGTTGCTGAGAGAGTTTGACGCTCGTGTTGCCCCGCCTCTTTACGTCGTATGTATATATACCATATCTTCACTCCTATGTGTGCATACAAACACACAAACCTTTGCCAGGTTCCCGTTTATCGACGAGCTCCAAGGGATGGATAAACACACGAGTTGGGTGTGGGCCGATTGTTTCACCCAAGTTCCAAACCTATGTTTCAAACACAACGGAGGCCCATGTGTGTGTGTGTGGGTCGATGTGTGTGTGTGTGTGTGTTAGTGTGTGTGTGTGTGTGTGTGTGTGTGTGAGTCTGTGTGTATATATGTGCGTTTGTGTGTGTGTGTGTGCGTGTGTGTGTGGGTCGATGTGTGTGTGGGTGTGGGTGAGTGTGTGTGTGTGTGTGTGTGTGTGTGTGTGTGTGTGTGTGTGTGTGTGTGTGTGTGTGTGTGTGTGTGTCGCGTGGAGCGAGACGTCAACTGTTGTCGTATCACATAACACGTCATTTCAACTCGACAACAATGGGACAGATGGCGGCAGGAGGAGAGTCTGGTGCCGTCGACCTACACCCGCGATGAAGTCGTGTGTGTGTGTGTGTGTGTGTGTCCGGATCTGGAGTGGGAGGAGGGAGTGACACCCACCTGAAGGCCGTCACTCGCGCGTCACTGAAGGTGAGTGAGTGTACCTCGTCTGCAGGAGTCGGGGCATCACTCCGCCAGGAGGACAAGCGAGACGTCACCACTGCAGGTCCTCGGACGCCACGTAAATCCATCATATGTGGTGTTCGTGTAAGTATCCGCGCACGGCACACTGGTATACAGAGGGGATGACAGAGAGAGCGAAACCTTGACATGATGTCCAACGCCTTTCAGACCACTGAGTCAGTTAATAAGTTCCTGTTTACTTTGCCGAATTAAACTTCAATCCAAGACCCTCTTGGACCAGCTGAGAGCCTGAGGGAGCCTGGTGAATGAGGCTGTCCGGCCAGAACCCTCTACAAACCTGATGGATCAGGTACCTTAGGCCGTTTCGTGATCCGCTGGATCGTACACACAGATCCACAGTCTCAGGGCCAATGAGGATCACACTGACCCTTGCCTCGCAGTACTTTCCAGAATCTTCCAGGAGGCATTCATCATTCTGGCCTCAGAATTCCAGCACAACGATATCCAGTCACTTCAGAACTTGGCCAGAGACGTTTACCCCCAGCTTGGCACAGCCAACAACCCCTAACGTTACGCATGGCCATACTAGAGGCTGTACCATCCAACAGTTAAAGACTTTCCAGATCTTGCAATAAGTTAATGCCTACTTTCCAGGAGTTACGGGATTCTCTTGCTCTGGAACTCCCTGATGATCTTGGATCAGTTAGTGTTCGCTACTTTCCGGAAGTTGAGAACCCAGGCTCCTCAGGCTTTTCCAGGATATATTAGATTAAGCTGGCTAAGTCTCTCCATGTGAGACCAGATCAAGGTCTCTGTGCTTCTCATGAGCATCATCCAGTCGTCTGTACCTTTATAACAGATGTCGTTACAGTTGCGTTCGTCTTACCATGAGATACGAGATCAATCGTAACCTTCATTTCCAGACCGTGACCAGGGTACCAAGCCTTTCCAGACATCTGTCATCAAGACACCAAAGTTCTTCCTAAAATCTGTCATAAAACTTGAAAAGTTTCTGCTGGAGATACTCAGCGTGCTGGAGATTTTCCTTCAACTTACATCAACTTAACCATAAGCTGGAAACTTACCGGTACTAAGTTGCTCAGAATCCCGCGCGTTGATAAGAAAGTCAGCCATTAATTTCCAGAGAGTGTGAGGAGCAGCGTCACCTGGCCCGGGGTCCAGCAGCTTCCAGACACAACCCACCTTCCAGCATGACCTGCTCACAGCAGCCTATTGTTTCCTCTGACTCGAATATGTAGGTCGCAGTGCGCTCATTACCGGACCACCTGCAGCCCTGGTGCGTTCGTTAATTAAAATCTTGAGAGTTCGGGCGATATTGGTGGGTGAGTATTGTCTCGGGATGTTTTGCCCGGCATATCTTGACGTTAGTGACCACCTTCTACTGCAGCTGAGACATTTGTGACCACCAGCCACTGGAGATGAGACAGAAGTGACCACCAGCCACTGGAGATGAGACATTAGTGACCACCACCCACTGGAGATGAGACATTAGTGACCACCACCCACTGGAGATGAGACAGAAGTGATTACCACCCACTGGAGATGAGACATTAGTGACCACCATCCACTGGAAATGAGACATTAGTGACCACCAGCCACTGGAGATGAGACATTAGTGATCGTCCACTGGAGGTGAGGCAGCAGTGACCACAAGCCACTAGGGATGAGCCATTATTGACCACCAGCCACTGGAGATGAGATATTATTGACCACCAGCCACTGGAGATGAGACATTAGTAACCCAATGGGGGTTACTAATGGTTATCGTAGATGAAACAGATCTTAATCCAAAACAATACAGCGGGATGGGAGACCTTGACGAGCAGCAGTGCTGCCAACACCTTTATTACGTCCGTCTCATCTTTCAAGTGTTGATCCTTCATTTATACAAACGTACGTCAGGAATCACATTTACCGATCCATCTGAACCGTGGAGGTGTGCCAGGACTATGTTATCTTCCTGGTGACTCAGTAGTAGTTCCCTCAGTGGAGTGAGGACCCGTTGTGTCCTAGATGGGCGATGTCGAGTGTGGACGGTCCGGAGGCTTGAAAGTGCCCGCCAGCCACCACCGCCGCCGGCCGCATTCACCAGATGGCTCTGGCGACGACGCAGGACCCGCCAGTTAACTTGGTGTCAGCCATCGATCTACCGTCGTCCCGTCCCCCCCCCCCACTCCCTCCTCCCGTTATTACCACTCATTGAACAGTCCATAACCTCATTTTGACTCACGTGAGATGTTTTTGATGCTCTTTTTTTTTTCTTTGAGAAATGCAGGAATGTCGTCGTATATCAAGTCGTCCCGAGAGACCTGCCAAAGAACCGAGTTGCAAGAATTGGAATCCTTTATTCTTCAGTCTTATCCGGATTCTTGTTATCCGCTGCCTTTTTTAAGGGCAGCATTTTAAGTTTAGGTAATTAGATGCAAGAGGTGGGCGGCTCCATCAAAGGGAGAGCACGGCCCCAAAGGGTTAAGATTACCTGACCTTCCTCTTGACCTGTGACCTCAGCCGACTACCTTAACCTTGTGACGACTGTGACCTTACCCACACAGGCAGGATCTGGCCTGGTCACCAGAGGCAGGATAAACTAACCTGGCCCCCCGGAGACTGCATAAACTGACCTGGCCTCAGGGGAAGAATAAAAACCGAACTTACCCCGCTGGCAGGATAACCTGAACTGACCCGACCTCAATGACACAATATACTGAGATGACACCAAGAGTAAAATAACCTTACCAGAAGCCCTAGTAGCAAGATTCACTGACCCAACTCTCACAGGCAGAATAGACCATCCTGACGCCTGGGGCAGAGTGAACTGGCTCGGACCTAGAGGTAGAATAAACTGACCTGACCACAGCAGTTTAAACACACTTTCTCTGATGGCAGGAGAGAGAAAATGGTTTGAATTCACAGGTAAAACAAACTCATTCTCCCAACACAGAAAAGACCCACACCTTTACATGGAGTAATAAATTGTGCTAAGCCCACTGGGAAAATAAAGTGATGTGTCCCGAGGTCAGGAATAAATTCAGTGTCTTCTCAACTGACAGATGAATAGTGAATAGTGAATGGGTAGCGCAGGGAAAGAATAAATCAGACAACTCCAACAGGGAATAATATGATGTTTACTTAACGAAATAAACTGATGATTCTAATCCTCGTTAAGAACAAATTTCGCATTATGTGTACCACAATAATGTGACACTTCTCCTGTGATGTGAACACCCGCCCGGCCGACCACCACCACCACCAGGACTTTCACTGTGTTAAAGGCTGACCAACTCTGGTACAAACCATCTTACACACACACACACACACACACAAATATATATATA
>JAUUDZ010031813.1:0-10979 GCA_032361705.1 Panulirus versicolor
TGAAAAGTTTTTACCAAGATGTAAGGCATTTGTACAAGTGGGAAGAGAGGAGAGTGACTGGTTCCCAGTGAATGCTGGTTTGTGGCAGGGATGTGTGACGTCTCCATGGTAGTTTAATTTGTTCATGGATGGGGTGGTTAGGGAGGTAAACGTGGGTTTTGGAGAGAGGGGGAGTATGAAGTCTGTTGTGGATGTGAGGGCCTGGGAAGTGAGTCAGTTGTTGTTTGCTGATGATAGCTCTGATAGCTGATTTGTGTGAGAAACTGCACAGGTTAGTGACTGAGTTTGGAAAAGTGTGTGAAAGGAGAAAGTTGAGAGTAAATGTGAATAAACGTAGCATTTATGGATCTGGAGAAGGCATATGAGAGGGTTGATAGAGATGCTTTGTGGAAGGATTTAAGATTATTTGGTATGAGAGGTAAGTTGCTAGAAGCAGTGAAAAGTTTTTACCAAGGATGTAAGGCACGTGTACAAGTGGAAAGAGAGGAGAGTGACTGGTTCCCATTGAATGTTGGTTAGTGGCAGGGATGTGTGATATCTCCATGGTAGTTTAATTTGTCCATGGATGACAGTGGTTAGGGAGGTAAATCTGAGTTTTGGAGAGAGGGGTGAGTATGAAGTCTGTTGTGGATGTGAGGGCCTGGAAAGTGAGTCAGTTGTTGTTCACTGATGATACAGCTCTGGTAGCTGATTCATGTGAGAAACTGCACAGGTTAGTTACTGAGTTTGGAAAAGTATGTGAAAGGAGAAAGATGAGAGTAAATGTGAATAAAAGCAAGGTTGTTAGGCTCAGTAGGGTTGAAGGACAAGTTAATTGGGATTTAAGTTTGAATGGAGAAAAATTGGAGGAAGTGTTCTTAGCAGCAGATGGAAGGTTCTGGGAGCAATGAAGAATGTGTGGAAGGAGAGAACATTATCTCGGAGAGCAAAAATGGGTGTTTGAAGGAACAGTAGTTCCAACAATGTTATATGGTTGCAAGGCATGGGCTACAGATAGGGTTGTATGGAGGAGGGTGGATGTGTTGGAAATTAAATGTTTCAGGACAATATGTGGTGCGAGATAGTTTGATCAAGTAAGTAATGAAAGGGTAAGAGAGATAAGTGGTAATGAAAAGAGTGTGGTTGAAGCAAAAGAGTGTGTGTTGAAATGGTTTGGAATTATGGAGAGAATGAGTGAGGAAAGATTGACAGAGAGGATATATGTGTCAGAGGTTGAGGGAACAAGGAGAAGTGGGAGAACAAATTGGAGGTGGAAGAATGGAGTAAAAAAGATTTTGAGCGATCAGGGCCTGAACATACAGGAGGGTGAAAGGCGTGCAAGGAACAGAATGCATTGGAACGATGTGGTATACCAGGGTTGATGTGCTGTCATTGGATTGAACCAGGGCATGTGAAGTGTCTGGTGTAAACCATTTAAAGTTTTGTGGGGCCTAGATGTGTGGAGGGAGCTGTGTTTTGGTGCATATATACAGGCTGTACCTCTAATCTGGGGCTCTGTGGTCTGGTAACTCTCATAGTCTGACATGTTTTGAATCTGCTGCCATTAGTTTGTGGATCTGCCACCAGGGCAGTGCTGTTAGCATCATTCAGGTGCCAAAATCTGTTTACACCGCAGCCGAGTTATCAAAATGAAAGCCAGAAATGTTTAAAGTTTTGGAAAACTTTAAATGGTGTCAGGAATACAATTGTAAAGTGGTTTAAGCACCCGCACATTGAAGGTGTAAGCATTTTTGGGGAGACGCTTATCGAGCAGGCCAAAGATTTTTATAGAGAACTAAAGCTAGAGTATGACTGCGAACATCTACAAGGATGGTTACACACGTTAAAGCGGAAAAAAGGAATGTCGGCACAAAGTGTGTGAGAGATAAGCGCAGTGCTGACATGGAAGCTTAAAGTGTAAGGTCATATTAAAAGAATCAATAAAAACTCCAATTCTCTATTAAACAACCAACAGCAACACATACAGGGCAAGCTAGCTGCCTGGCTGGGACTGATGCAGTGTGGGCTGGCTGCCTTGATGATAACAGTAAAACAACAATAGTAACAAGAGTCAACCACAGCCAACTACCAACCTATGGTCATTGCTACATTAACTACTCTTCACAAAGCTGCTACAAAGTTTGTGGATGAAGTTGCACAGTTAGTGGCAGCGAAAAACTTAGTCCTAGAACAAGTATATAATGCTAACGAATCTGCCCAGTATTAGCATCTTATGCCATGAAAAACCCTTGCCCAAGATACTGAGGAGTCTCCATCTGGGATACTTCTGATGTAAACTGATATAACAATAAAACCTTGTTTGAAAGATTTGATGGTTGTATTATTTCCTATTCTAAGCTTTGTTCTACCTTTGATAACACAGCAATATGTATGTGAAATGAGCTGGCAAGACTAGGGGTCAGGAATATGTTTACATGGGGGGTTCCCTTAGGGGTCCATTTCTGTTTTCCAGCATTTTTTGTGGTCCGATAATGGCCAGGTCCTAAGGTTGCCGAATTAAAGAGGTTCAACCTGTATTATGCACAGTTTACTTGGCTTTAGGTCACTGGAGATTATCATTCTCAAGTTTTTTCCTCATTTACCTTTTGTAGTACAACAGAATTGTTCCTACAGCTTACCTTTTCATTTTCACTACACATAAAACTTTGCACCCATTGATATTAATATTCATTTGTCACCTATGAGCCCAGTCCATCAGTTAGTCCATGTCTGTCTAAAGCTCCTGATATTCAAGTCCAGTTGTAGATTTATTTTTCAGCTTCAAACGATCTGCAAATTTTGTTATGTTACGATGCAGCCAATCATCAGTGTCATCAATATATACATAAAAGAGATCTGGTTCCAAGACTGATCTGTGGCACACAACTTGTTATGTCTAATCATTCTGAGACTTGACCACTGATCACTACACTTCATATCCAGCCAGTCAATCAACTTCCTTAGCACCAAACTACAAATCCCATCAATACAATGTGACAAATTTTGCTTGTAATCTATGATGTGGAAATTTATAGAGTACTTTTTGAATTAGATGACATAAACTATTATACCTTCATAGTACATGTTCCTTATACTATAAAAGAAATCAAGCAGCTTTGTTGAACAGGAACAGCTTTCTTCAAAACCATGCTGAAAATAATTTATTAAGAGGCGGTCTTCTATATGGTTTACAATTTTGTCTCAAAAGATGATTTCCATAAGTTTTCCAACTACAGAAAATAAGCTAATTGAACTATAATTTCTGGGCAGTAATTTATTACCTTTTTTGAATATCAGTGTTACACTGGCAAACTTCCATTCCTTGGAACCTTCCCTACTGTAAGTGACACTAAAAACAGCAATCAAAGGTTTGACTATCTCATTTTTTGCCTCCTTCCTCGTCTTTGGATAAAACTTGTCAGGGTTTGCTGCTTTGTGTACTTTTATTCCATTTATTGCTCATGGCATATCTTCATCTTGTATGCAAATATGTTGCACAACATTCTCCACTCTTATCAATGAAAAGTGAGCCTGGAGATGACTTGTGTCTTCAACTGTAAATGCAGATGCAAAACACTAATTTAGAATTTTTGCTACTGCATTGGATCAAGTCAATGTTTTCCGTAATCAATGACCAGATGATTGAATAATGACTCTTTTGCTTCTAACATAACTACAAAACTTCTTTAGGTTTTTTGCTATTCTTAGTAATATATGCTTCATACTGACATTTAGTTTGTAATACAAGTCTCTTAGTTTCTCTATGCAGTTTTACATAATCTACATTATCACATTGGTTATTGCTTACTTTGATTTTCTTCAGTTTTACATAATCTACATTATCACATTGGTTATTGGTTACTTTGATTTTCTTATGTACTAATTTCTTTGACAACTGGCTCTTCTTTCTTTCACCATTCCATTGCACTGGCTTGTTTTGGAAAAAACATCAGAGCATATGTTCCCTCTATACTGCTTTGAAAGTTTTACTGAAGCCTTTCCAAGCTTATATCAACCAAGATTTGCCAGTCAAGAGCAATGCAAAGATCATTATAGTTAGAATTCTAAAATCTGGTGTTTTTACATAACTATCGTGTTGACTATCATTACATACAATACTGAAAGTCACCTCAAAAGTAATTTGTATGTGATCACACACACCAAACTTTTCCAATTTCAAAATTATCAACGAGATCCTCATTTGCTGTTAGAACTAGATCTAATATATTCTCGTTGCAGATAGATGTCTCAACTAATCAGATTATTGTACTATCAAGCAGTCCATGCTCAGTGCTGCTGGAAAGGGTTTCCCCCCCTTAGATACAAGTATATTAAAATCTCCTACTTTGATAGATTTGTTTTAATTTGAAATCTCTACAAACTGATCATAAGGTCTTTCATCTAGTGCTAGTATTTGTGAGGAGGTCTATACACTAGCATGTGCCCAATGCTGCTGGAAGGGGTTTTCCCCCCTTAAATACAAGTATGTTAAAATTTCCTGCTATGATTAATTTGTTTTCATTTCAAATCTCTGTAAACTGATCTTAAGGTCTTTCATCTACCTCTACTGTTTGTGTGGAGGTCTATACACCAGCCCTACTATTATGATCTTATGAAACATTTTCTAATTACTATGAGATACAAAATTTGATGTTATCATCATCTACAACATTTCTCATTGCATAATCAAGATAAGCTTTAACATTTAGCAAGATATCACCTCATACTATATTTCCCCTATCACCAACAGGATGTACCCAGCATTTGCACATTTGGTGAATAAATTAGTTTTTGATATCTAACCAAAATTCAGAAAAACCACTCTTCTTTTTCCCTTTCATTAACCTATCTATATTTCAATTAGGACCTGACATTCATGTGGACGTGTGTCTAAGAGTAGAGCCTCCAATGCAAAAAGAAAAAAAATAATTTGAATGCAGTTGTTAAAACCATTCCAGCACATCCTGTTCAGCTCTCTCAATTTTACTGTCCCTATTACCACACCTCTCCCTAACACTGTCATTCCTTACACATTATGGATGATGCACTAGGTCACTGAGTATGTGCTTAGTGTAATAATGGCAGTTGCATGCACTAGGTACCCGGGAGTGTGTGGTAACTGGGTATGTGCTTAGCGTAATAATGGCAGTCACATGCTAAGATTTAAATGCCTAGCCTTGCGCAAAGGTTCAAACATATTCATCCTGCTGGTTAATAACACTCATCATTGGTCAAATTATGGTAAACTTATAAAACTGCAATAAGATATTCAACATTTGACAGTGGCCTTCAAAAATGCAAGTCTATGCAAGTCTCCCCTAGGTAGAGAATTCTTCGCTGTTTCTGTTAAATTCTATATCATTCACCACGGAACCTACTTATCAATATTTCCATAACTTTATCAGTAGCCAAAACGTTTTCAATCTATCAATGTTTTTGAGGAATTCTAATACAAGATATGGAAACTTTTTAGACTTCTCTGGAAGTTAAAAAAAAACAACAACAAATAAACAAACAAAAAAGATCTGCACTCATTTTTTGGTGGCAAAATGACAAAAGGTGAGGGATGACACTGAAATCCAGATACCCATTAAAAGAGTTAGATGAATTTGTTTAAATGATAAAAAAGGATTAAATTTTCTATATTCTGCTAACTTTTGTCTATCTGCGAAGGATGTTTTTCTTAATCCTGGTCTGTCCCAAAATGGTTGAGAGACTTTAGAATGGTAGTAATACATGTGTGAGTAAATTGTGATATTAGTAGAGTGTGTGTCACAGATGTAAAATGGCAATGCGGTCACTAAATGCTTTCATGAATGAAAACTTAAGCACAATGCAAGAGGCTAGGTGACTGCAGTTTACAGCTGAAGAAGCATGGTGAAACAGAAAGAAAAAACTACAGCTATTGTTTTAATTTCTCTCATATCAAGGATTCCAGTCATGGGTAAAAGTCCTAATGGAGACCAGGCCTCGAACAAAAAATTAAAAAGGGCTAAAGAAAAAAGAATAGTGCAAGAATTTCTAAGAAGGTGAAAAGTGCAAGAATTTCTAAGATGGTGGAAAACTTGCCTTAAAAAAAGAGCAGGTCATAAGGGCAAAGAAAGCATTTTGCAGAAAGAAACAAACATAAAACATCCCTAACTTGAGTTGTCAATAGCCATACACTGGCTTTCCGAGTACTGCATGGTTTATTGACTGCACATGCAGACAAGCAGCCAAACTTTCAGAATCACAGACCAAGGTCTTGACAAAGTAAACTAAGTGTACTGTAGAGGGAAAAGGGTAAACTTTTGGGTAAGATTGAGATGACAGGTCAGTCTGCTGCACAAATGACTTGGTCAATCAAATGTATGTACATTCTGCTGAACCAGGAACAGATGATGTCCTCACACCAACAGAACCAGAGAACAGCAACAACAGGAGCAGCTGATGCCCTCACACCAACAGAACTCAGAGCACTGCATCAGCAGCATGTGTGAAACTAACTCCAAATAAGAAAAAATCATTCTTTTGTACAAAGCAACTGCTCAGAGGAAAAATCAGCATCTGAATGAGACTCCTAGTTTTTCAGGCAGACTTAGCTCTTTCTTTTCCTTTGTAGCAACCCACATGGCAAGGGTAAAAACATACCCCAATCAAAGGCCATGTTGAGTGAAAATTAAAATGTAAGCAAAAATAAAGGAATTAATCAGGGTTTACAGATTTTTTTTTCATTTTTACCTGACTCTTAAAGGAAGGAAGAGGGAGAGACAAAAGTAGGAAGAGAATACTACAACTTAGCTGTTCAAGGACTGACGAAGTGTTTGATCTCCACAGAAACTGAGGGAAGCAACAGCAGCCAGGCCTATGTTGCAGGTCCAAGCAATAGTGGCAGGGACACATGAAGACAGCTCATGAGAAAAGGAACATTGTGGTAAAAGAAAGGGATGATTGAAGTGAAGTGATGTCAGGAGAATTAATGAGACAAGGCATTTCATTACACTCTTGTTAAAAAGAGGTGGAGGAAGAACCATTCCTAGATATGTGAGTAGTACCCCATACTTGGTTGAATAAAACTCCTCTGTAGATATGAAACCAAGGTTCACATGGAAAATAATCATGGCACCTGTGTAGAACCAGCTTTTAGGAATCAGCATTTGTAATACTGACTATGTGGGGTTTCCAAGACAGAGTGGATGATATAGTTATACACAATATGCTTATGACAGGGTTGAACTGCTGTGCTTTAACATTGAAATGAAGGATAAAAGTGAAACTTAGAGAGATACAAAGGGAGAAATTGCATTTAGCACTACTAACTTCAACCAGGTTTCAGCTTTCCCATTCCGAGATGTTCCACAGGTTCAAATTGGGAAAGGACATCATTCAAGTACTGTATAAGAAAGAAAATGAAGATTAGGAAGAGGGAAGGGAAAAAGAGTTGAAGTGTGTACAATGGAATCATTAGTCTAAGAGTATATAATAAGTTGAAGGGAGCAGATCATTCATGAGAGAATACGGAGAGTGGGTGATAGGACAGAACTCTGAAGTGCACAAATGTTGATGAAAGAGGGAAGACACTCCATCAGTAACTATGGCAATGGAATGGCCAGAGAAGCTATGCATTAGGGAACAAGAAAAAAAAGGAACTTAATAAAGCAAATATTTATGCTACACCCTATCAAATAATTTGGAGATGTTGAGTTACAGATAACCAGAGGTGAGCCCATAAGAAAGAAGAATAACAATACACCTATTAATGTAAAATCTGTATTGGTAATCTTTTTGACCTAAAAGTTTAAGAATGTGAATCAGAAGAAGAGTGGGCACTGGGGCAATAAGTGGAAGAGGTTAGTATTATTTTCCAGGGTTGAAATGCACTAAGGTGTGCTTCCTAGTGGAAGGAAAAGTTTGGGTATTTAGAAACAAATAGGCCAGCTACCTCAGATGCACATTCTCTCAGGATTTGAGGATGTGTGCAATCTGGGGATACTTGGAGGACACTGTACAAGAGCAATCGGAGAGTTGGCATGGGTACAGAAGTAGGTGGAGGATGAGATGTAGAATCATATAAGTTAAAAAATAATAGCTTCATCCACTAGAGAGTTGGCTATAGATTGATCAGGATGGAAGAAAGGGGAAGAGGTTGAATTACAATAATCATATATTATAGGTGTTTTTGGTTAAGGACTAAATAGATTTTTTAGCAGGTCAAATATGCACTCCCTTTTTATTGAGGTGTGCTTGACTTTACAATGAACAGCTCTGCAGTTATTCCAAGCAAAAATGAAAGTACAAAGTGATTCAGAAGAAGGAACAAGTTTCAGGGTTCAATACACTGTCCCTGGTAAGACAGGCAACAAAGAATAAGTGGTCAAACTGTGACTGGTTGGAGTATGATTTGGTAGATCAGAACTCCATCTCAGCCAATAATAACCTGTCATCCATTCAGCACATGTGGCATTCCAGGCATTATGAGACTGGCTACGTATTTCATAGCATGAATACATCACTTGTTCATTCGCATTAAGCAACTGCTGTTATTGAGGTTTTACTCAAGGACAGCATGCATACACAAGAAATCACAATGCCACTGTAACACAAAGACCTTAAGTTCAGTGTACACGAATTTATCCAGAATATGAGGACTGTAAACATGGGGAAATGCATCAGTGCAACATTCCAACAGATGGTGTGTTTTCTGATGCTCCAAACAGGAGACCACCACACTTTTTCTGTATCCGGTTATTAACTAATTCAGTTAATGCACATTACTCCACTGTTCTAATACAACAACAGTACATTTTGACAAACTGATTATGTTCTATATTTCATTGGGTTGAGCAGATAAGTTTGAATAACCTTTAAAGTGAACTAAAACCATGTAAAGATAAATATGTTCAACAAATTCTTATGTCCCTAAAGATAAAGAAATTGATACAGTACCTGTTTCACATATATCTGATCTAAACGGAATGACAGATGTATCTAAACACAATGGAGAGCTTCACAAATGAGTGCTTATGACAGATCATTATCAAACATTACAGAAGCATAACAATACAAAACCAGATGTAAAGCTGATGGGACATGTCAATAATATGTGAATATATGGAAATAAACTCTGCATATACATTAGTTTAGCATATAATAGCTTTTCTAGCAGTATTTCTTAGAGTAATGTCTCCCAGCTCCGTTTACCAATATTAAGGCATTTGGATGACTCATGCAATGGATACATCATAATAAACCACATCATTGATGTACAGCATTTGCAATAATTTGCAATTTCAATGAATTTTCATGCATAATTCACTGTAACAAGAATACATCACATCATACCTGATACTGATTCAGAGGAATGTGACTTTGAAATGAACCATGGTGTACCTTTGTGCAGGGTGGGTGCAAAAACCTTATCATATCATTCTCTGATTGTTCATCTGTTATGGCTGCTTAAAAAACGAGACTGTTTCCCAATCTTTTGTGAGAGGCAGTGTTAAATGTCTTCTGGCATTCAGAGAAAACATAATTCACCCATCCATCTCTTTTGTTTAAATCAGACCTCATTCTGTAACAGAAGTCTAAAAAGTTTTTGATCTATAACTTCTCCCTTCTTGATCCATGTTGCATCTCACTTATGTAATTCCTAAATGGCAAGTACTCATCCACTTGCTTTTTACAATTGTATCCAACATTTAACAGACAATACTCTTCAGAGATACTGGTTTGTAGCTCAGTGTACAACAGTTTTCTGATCTTCCTTGAAACAGGCACTGGCTCATTCCCACTCCCAGTAATATTCTTATCAACAAGTGTCTTCATCTGTTACCATAGGCCAGTGATACCTATTTGATATGAGTTCCATAATGAATGGATTCTTTTTTTTAAAGATTCTTCCCTACCTCAATGAAGAATCTTTCTTTTTTTCCATTTCTTTAATCACATTATGTTTTGTTTTTATTTCTTTAAAAATTGCTTTATTTTCCTTTGATGTGTGAGCTACAGCTTTCTAGAATGTTTACCATCCACTTCTGCCTGTCTTATTCTAGTCTGGCCCTTTGTATTTTTTTCCCATGAGTGTATCTGGTGTATGTATGAACTACTTCTGCTATCAACCATTTTACGCACTTCTTTGACATTTTGCCACTTAAGTTATTAGAGATACTATCTACCACTGACTATATGGTCTTTCATCTATGGATACCACTTAAGTTATTAGAGATACTATCTACCACTGACTATATGGACTTTTATTTGTGGATAAAGAAATGATTCACCTCTTAATATGAAGTCATTTTGAATGGATATGAAAGCTAAATGAATATTCAAAGGACCATTAGTCTTCTAAAATCAATTACAAATGGCCCATTGTCTACGTGGCCTCAGAAAAGCTATGAATACCCATGGACTAGATGAAATAATCAGAGGAGGAAAGGGTACATAATTCCCTTCGTGTAACATTAATCTTTGCAAAGGAAAAAAGGGAGAATTCTCCCATCTTGACCAGCCAACATAAAAAAAATACCATACTTTGAGTAGAGAAAGCTTATAGGGAAAGATGTGGAGAAATAAAAGATACTGACAAAAGTATGATCTAATGAGTATATTCAATGTGAAATTGTGAAGCAACAGCATTGGGGAACATAAGTGGAAAACAAGTCCTAAACTGAGAGAGAGGTTGTGATGGTCTGAAGCATGAGTAACGTTTAAGTAATTTGCTTATATCATTTACCCTTGAATTAGAAAGACCCTGAATTTTCACCATTAAAACAAAAGAGAATTGAGTATCCATTGTGGGCTACCAACCACCCATGTTTGTGTGAGGATTTTAGCTAGTCCTTGTGGTATAAAATGAAGTCTCCAAAACTGAAAACCTTGCTTAATGAGGGAATGCTGTACCATCATAGCAGGAATTTAAATAGTTATAGAATATCTTTAAATTTGCACAATTTGAAGAGCAGTAAGTGAGACAGAAAAAGTGACAGTTAAGAGTGAGATTTTGAGACATATGGCAAAAC
>JAUUDZ010031824.1:0-10979 GCA_032361705.1 Panulirus versicolor
CGTGTATGTATATACATGTGTATGTGGGTGGGTTGGGCCATTCTTTCGTCTGTTTCCTTGCACTACCTCGCTAATGCTGGAGACAGCGACAAAGCAAAATAAATAAATAAATATGTCTATGTATATGTATGTATACGTTGAAATGTATAGGTATGTATATGTGCGTGTGTGGGCATTTATGTATATGCATGTGTATGTGGGTGGGTTGAGCCATTCTTTCATCTGTTTCCTTGCGCTACTTCACTAACACAGGAGATGGCAATTAAGTATAATAATAATAATATCAGAAAATTTTTCTCATAATACAATCTTTTTTTCTTTTTAAGTAATGAAAATTGCCTCACAAAGAGCAAACTAAATACTTCAGTAGAGCCAATGGTTAACACTGACTTGGGAGGGTGGTTGTTTAGTGCTTACAGTAACATTTCAGTGTGCACTATGTTTTTGTCTATGTTATATTAGTTGGGAATTGGGGAATCATTAGGTATAAGTTGCTGTACAGATTAGTTGGGTGGGGATCAATAAGTATGGGTTGTATTATGAAGCAGGGTTAAGCTTTTTATTCCTATTTAGGTACAAGTGATTAGCTACGAAGTGGTCTGGATGTAAGCAGTCTAGTGCTGTTGCAAAGACCCAAGGGCCGAACATGGTAAGGTTGGATTGTACTGGAAGGATCTTTGTTTCATTGAGTGCTTGTGGTTGCTTGGCAGTTAGTGATTGTTCGGAGCACTCTATTAAATATGGTTTGCAGTTGCTAGGCAGTTAGTGATTGTTCATAGCACTTTATGTGTGATTCGCATTTTTTTTTTATATCTGTTTTTGAAAGAGGACAATCTAGCAGGTACAAGTTAGAGAGTTCTGAAGGCATTTAGCCTGTGTTGCTTTTGTGTTAATGTTTGTAGTGTGGGGTATGAATGTTATGTGTGTGTCATATGAGATGCCATGGAAAGTTGATGTTTTGTTGAGTAGCAGTGATTGTACACTCAAGGTGACTTAATGATGCAGGTTGGATTCATGACCCTCTGGGATTCATAGGGTGAATGAAGACTTCTAACGAGATGCAGCCATTATGTTCTGGGTGAACCATTGTTCCAACTATGTAATGTAGTGTTCCGTTAGTTGTGGATCAGGTTTTCATTGAGTTTCGATAATAAAGAGAGATGTGATATAAGATAGTCGGAAGGGGGGAGAAATCGGGTAGTTTGGAAGATTTTTGGGGTGTAATCATGATGGCAAGTTTCCATATGTTAGGAATTTTGTTATGTAGCCTGGAATGGTTAAGATATTTGTAAGTACCTGGACTACAACTGGGCCAAAGTGTTTCAAGTGAAAGTTTAAAAAGTAGCCAGGGCCTGTTGCAAGAGGAGTTCTTTAAGGGTATAGTTACAGATTGTAACAGTGATTGTAGGTTGAGTCAACAGTTCTTTTTGGATGGCTTTTGTGTAGGCATTTTATGACTTTCCTTTTTAGTAGTGTGGTGGGTTTGTGGATGATCTTTTAATAACCTCTCATGAGTATGTATGTTTGTTCATTGATTTTTTTTTTTAGATATATACTACCAGACCAACTTATAAACTTTCCCAGGCTAACTTTGAAACTTGACCCACTTACCAAATGCCACAATGGTGATTCACTTTCCCTTTTCTATGGCTTTCCTTTGGTCTTTGCTGCCGAGGGCTGGCTGCTTGTGTGCCCCCACAACTAGCTAGACCACACAATACTTGGCAAACTGTTGCGTCACATGATTACTTTGTGATCGTGAACAACTCAAGGGTGGGTTGTTTTGTTAACTGTTTCTTTCTCTACACCTCAAAGCTATGGAACTCTACTTTATCATGTCTTTCCCAATAACTAAAAACTGGCACATTTAAGAAGACAGTTTTTCACTTCCTCAAAAATTCTTTTTTTTCCTTTCACGACCCTCTCTATATCTTAATAAAGACTCAACTTTGATGTGGACATTTGTCCATGACTGGAGCCTTAAAAAAAGATGAAAAATGCTCTATTTGGTCTTGTATGTCTCCTTTTTACATAAATTCATTAATTTCTAACAGATCTATATCACATACTGTACAGCAAATAAACCCTTTTTATATCGACATTTCTATTACAGACATTTTTTTGAGATGCAATACAAAATGCATAGTACAGTACCTCATAAGAGAACAATGGATACTGGCAAAGGACCTGGGGAGAAAGCCCTGCTGAATTTGAGATGTGCATAGGAAAGACTGGCATAATCTCAAACCCCAGAATGTGTTTATAGACCAAAATTGGATTTCTTTAGAACTTTCAAAGGTCTAAGTCTACCACCCTGAGTTTTCTGAAAGAGACATACTAAGACAAAAACATAAAAGTGTTAATAATGAGCAAAATCAGAGCTATTGGTTAGTAGTTTCACTGGAGTTCTTTGCTCCTTAATTGGTGGAAAAGAGAAAGTTGTGTAATTTTCAAACTATCTGAGATGATGCCAAAGTCCAGACCTTTGGAAGTGGTACTTTGCATTCCTTTATGAAGACAGAGTCTCATGAGTCTGGCTCCAAGAAAGCATTTGCATTTTCTAAATGATCCTTCCACAGTCCTGTGTCATGTGGTGGGATCTACTCTGTGGTGATTATTGTTTACTCATATGAAAGTTTTTTTCTTTAGGGAGGTTTACGGAACACAGGCCACTGATTAATAATGCACTTTTTTCAATCTCACTCATCTGCCTTCTTCTATTCTTAGTGGCCAATGGAGTTAGAGGTCCTCAGTTTGAATTTTGCATTTAGATAAGAGTATACTGAATTTTTTTGTATCTAACTGTTGTTTCTTCCCGTTCTTTTACCCAGACTTGTCATTACTTTCTAAGTTTATGGTCATATTTCTCAGTTCATTCCAAACAGGTACTCCTTTCTTTTGTGGGTAAGATGAGGCTCTTTCAGGTTTGCAATTCTTTTTTACCAATGCATGGAGCATCTTTCTCATTCTACTCCCCACCTTCTACACTTTCTTCTCACTGGTATGTCTGTTGAATATCTGGTTGCTTTTATAGCCAAACATTTAACACATTCCACTAGTATTTCTACACCACAGGGTTTCCCACTGTCACAGTGTCAGAGGCATCTCATTGATTGCACCTTCCCATTCTATCCTTTTACTATTAAAATTGAAACTGTTGAATTCATCTCTATGTGTTTTGCCCTGGCAGTTTAGCATCCATAATTGTTCTAACTTCACTTAGGTTGTGATTAGAGTAAAAGGCAGTGAAGTTAATATTTGGTCTTATCTTTTTATAGTGGCCAAAACAGCATAGCCAAAACATACTCTAATCAAAGGCCAGCAAAATTGAAAGAAATAAAGTGAGAGAAAAAAAAGTAAAAATTAATCATGGCTCTGAAGGTATCTGGACAACTGACTCTTAAAGACAAAGATTGTAGACACAGGGAAAGACAAAAGGAGGATGAGAATTCCTCAACTTAGCCATCCATGAAAACAAGAAGTCGTCATAAAGGTCAATTCTTTAGTGGCTAAACTCTACACAGAAACAGTGGGAAGCAGCAGCCAAACAGTAAAACAAAGAGAATACAGCAACAATGCAGCACAGAGAAAGGAATGATTAAAGAGGGTTGATGCTGGAGCAATTCAAATGATGGAAGGCTCAAGCAACTTTACACATTTTGTGGGGAGACGAAATTCACGTTTTCCCCAATATGAAACACCGCACTTATCAAACATGCAAATTCCCTAAGCAAAGTATCAACAGGCTGTACATTATTTTTTTGTTCTCTTAATCTTCTGCTCTTGTCATCTCTCTCCATATATATAACTTGTGATGGTTTCTTGGCTTCCACTTCCCATGTCATTTTCCAAAGTATTCTCTCTCTTTCTTTCCATCCCTGAATCAGTGTCTATCGTGACTTCTGACACATCTCCCACAGCAGAGACACTGTCTAAAGTGCTTTCCAGATCATTTTCCAATACGTTCCCCATTTTTATACCCATGTGTGCATTCACAGTGGTAGTGATTAGTGATTTTCTCATTCAATGTTTAGAAAGGTAATGACTTTATAGAATTTTATCTACTGAGTATGTAAGAGTTCTTGACCATGTTTTTGCAAGACCAAAGGAAAAAAATCTATTGGACATATCCCAGATCTATTGGACATATCCAAGAGATATAGTTTTCATGGGTGCATTTTCTAAATTGTTTTTATTGGGGTCTGTATTCACATGTGATGCCTTGGCGTTGTCTGTTAAGAGTGAACTTACATTTAAGACAAGTACTTTTCACACTTACTGAATGCTTGTCAAATTGCTCTCTTTCCTATATCATTTTTCTACACTATTTCTTCATTTCATCCTTAACTAAAACTACTCTTATAAAATGTCCATTCTCTCCCTTTCTAACATCTATATTCTTTCTTATCTTCCCTGATATGTTAATAACTCCAGAGATGAGTCACATAAAAGAGATCACCAGTAAACCAAGAAGGAAATGGGTTTCTAGGCATTTGAAAAAGTGAAAGTTAAGGAGAGTTTCATCAAAGACTTTGAAGACAACAGAAGTTAGAAAAATGGGCAATACATGAAAGGAGAAGAATGGTCTCCTTTTTTAGGGATGGGCTGCACCAATGTGTGCTTCCAAGTAGAAACAATGTTTGTTTTGAAACATATAAAATAGGCTCGGAAACACTCTCTTCAGTGTTCAAGGAAACTAATTATATATATTATCTAATATGACTAACAATTTGACAATCTATGATGTCTACCTCTAAGGTATGTCATAGGAATGTCTTTGAGAATATCTTTCAGGTAAAAATGAAAGAACATCAGTTCTCTAATACTGTTTAGGATAAAAACAATCAATTTTTTTGTTTACAATGCCTAACAGCCAAACCTAATACTAGGTTGTGTCAAACACTTTTGGTGGGTCAAAAGGACCTTGCTAGCTTTGGTAATTGAGTCAGTCAAACACATATTTCTACTCAATCATGTACATCAAGTGTCATCAAGCTTACCAGTCTCTAAGTTGATCAAAAGCTGCAAAGCTTACCACACACTAGTATGCTCACCAATGACCTCACTAAGAACCACCACATTAAGCATCACTGAGCTAAAGTATAATCAGTTCAATGAGAGTTACAGAACTAAATGCCCAAAGTTCATTACAATCCACAGAGTACAAAATTAAGAGTGAGCTCACACAGTGCCCAATAAATTCACCAAACAGTTTCTAATGGACAAAGCTAGCTGAATGAATTCATCAAACTTCAGATACAGTAATATCACTTTACCTTGTTTGTGTGAGTCACTGAAAATCCGTGAATTTGACAATGAAAGACGACGACTAATTCTTGTGAAAGTTGGAGTGGTTGCTGAACCTGTTTGAATAAAAATAAAAACACTTACTTAGAAATTTTAAATACATACAAAACTGATTTCAAAAACAAAAGCAAATTTTGCCTTTCAGCATGTTACAAGGAGATTACAATGTCTGCAAGAACCATTATATAATGATTCTCTCTAAACCATAACCATTTAGTTAATGAGAAATTGTGTGCAGCATTACTGTAATATACTTTAGCTTCATTTATTCAATTAAAAACCATGTTAATAGCCACAAAATGCAGCTGAACATACAAAATCACTGTTGAGACACATTTTTAATGACAGGCTGAAATATTAGAATGTACGTTCTTGACAACAGCTGCCCAGAGTGGTACTACCGTCCTGACTGAGGAGCATTAAAGTGATGCCCAGAACCATCTTACACTCTCCATGTCAGGATTGCTGGTCTTACTTTCTGTCTCATCAAAACAGGGCTACCGGGCTAGTCCTACCATCTTCTTACAAGCACCATACACCTACTCATACTTTGCTTATCATCATTACCTTTTTCCTTCATGCGAGTACTTTAGCCAATTCCAGTGTACTCAATTATTAAAAGTATCAAACCTAGGGCCCCTAGTCCCTAACACAATAGGGAGCTAAGAAACTCCGGGTTTCTGTCTGACTCCACTGCCAATGAGAGGGAGGGCTCTTGCAGTAGTTGTACTGGCCCTCCCATGGCTCTTTCCCGCTCTGTTAGACCTTCCTCTTTTTCTATTCACTACACCAACATTTGTGGTCTCTAGCAACTTATCCTCAGTTGAACACTATCTGTTTAGTACCTCTCCTAATATCTTGCTTCTGTCTGACACACAGTTTTCTAATGATGTTCTCACTAGTCCCTTTTTCATATCTAACTATAACCTCCACTCACAATTCCAGTTCAAACATGGTGTTTGTCCTTATTCCAACATCATCACACTGTTGCATGCCTCAAGGACCCTGAGTCTCCAAACTTTGATGCTATGTGACTAAAGGTCTGTCTCCCTACTTCCACACTTTTCCTCCGTTTCACTTATTGCTCTCTTTAACTACCTTAACTCCTACCATGAGACTGACATTCTCTTACCCGCAAGCCGAGATTCTTTACCTCGGGAATATCAATGTTCACCAAAGAGAATGGATGACTTCTTCCCATACGGATGGTGAAGGGATTGAAGCCCTCACGCTCTTCATTCTCAATGACTTAGAGCAAATTATCTCCCACCCTACCCATATTCCTGACTGCTGTGAACACTCTCCTAATATTCTGGATTTGTTTTTCATATCCAGTCCATCCCCTTGTAAACACACAATCTCACCCCCAATTAGTTCATCTGATCACACTCTCATAAATGTATCTATTCTAATGGAACCTGCCCCTACAGCAGCCCCCTTTAAGCATAAATACTGGCACCTCGACAAAGCTGACTGGAATAATTTACATAACTTCTGGCTTTCCGTGGGTAAATTACTATCTCCTCTGTGGTGATGCTTCTGTCTCCAACAAATGCATAGCAGAGGTTATTCTTGCGGGTATGGAAGCACTTATCCTCTCTTCCTAAACGACGACCTCTTCATCCAACCATTCCTGTTCTAAGGCCATTCAGACAAGGGATCAGGAATACTGTACTGAAAGAGTGCACCTCTGAACTTGCATCTGTGCTTGCTCGTCTGTTCCATTTCTGTTTGAATACCAAAACTTTTCCTTCTCCGTGGAAGCATACAATGATGCATCCCATCCCTAAGAAGGGTGGCTGTTTTGAACCCTTTAACTATCATCCTATTGCTCTGACACTTACCATTTCCAAAGTTTTTGAATCCCTCCTCAACTCCCATATCCTTAAACACCTCAAAAATCATAATCTCTCTGATCACCAGTATGGATTCCGTTAGACAAGATCCACTGGTGATATTTTTTTCTATGTTACCAATGTCTGGTCATCATCCCTGAAATATTATGAGGAGTCATGTGTAGTTGCCCTTGACATATCTAAGGCTTTTGACAGGGGGTGGCATCAGGGTCTCATTTCTAAGCTCCCCTCTTTTGACTTCCTTCCTTCACTTTGTTCCTTCATATCTAGCTTCCTCGCCATCCAATCTACCTCTGTGGTTGTTGAGGGACCAGCTTTTCCCCTTTTTTCCAGCAACAGCATTGTCCCTCAGGGTTCTGTCCTGTCCCCTACACTTTTCTCCTTTTTCTCAACAATTTCCTCTCCTCCACAAATAATCCAATATACTCATACACCGACATCTCAACACTGCATTCATCCATATCCTTCAATTCTGCTCCCTCTACTCTCACTTGATCTGCATCTCATCTTGACAGCTTCCTCAATAAACTCAGACTTGGACAAGATATCTCAGTGGGGTAAACAAAATCTTAAGTTTAATGCCTCCAAAATCCAGTTTCTACCAATCTCTCTATCAAAAACTTATTACTTCTCTTGTCTTTCCTTTAACAGTTCTGTGATTCCACCCTGTGGCTCAATGAACATACTTGGCATTACTGTAACATCCACTCTTTCTTGGAAACCCCACATTGCAGGAATAGCTATGTCTGCCTCTAAGAAACTGGGTGTCCTGTTTAAATGTCAAAACTTCTCTTCTGAAAAGGTGCTCCATTTATACAAGGGATTGATTTGTCCTTGTATGGAGCACTGCCCTCACATTTGGGGAAGTTCTAGCTCTGCATCCGTACTTGACAGAGTTGTTGAAAACAATCCACCTTATAAACTGTCCAAGGATAACTTCCAAACTTGACCCCCTTGCCATACACCACAATGTTGGTTCACTTTCCCTCTTCTATATATATCACTTTGGTTATTCCTCCTAAGATCTTGCTGCTTGTGTGGCCACACCATTAGCTAGACCATGTAATACTCAGCAAGCTGCTGCATCACATGATAATTGTGTGGCCATCAGCAACTCAAGGGTGGGCGGTTTTGATACCTGCTTCTTTCCCTACACAATGAAGCTCTGGAATTCTCTACCCTCTTATGTCTTTCCCAATAAGTATGACCTGGCACATTTCAAATGACAGGTTTTTCACTTTCTCAAAAAATTCATAAATACTTTCACTTGTCTTTTCTGTTTCATAATTCTCTCTATATTTCAATTAAGGCCTGACCTTGATGTGCGCTTCTGTCCATGACTGGAGCTTTTACAAAAAATAAATAAAAAATAGACTGCTTCAGTTTTTTATATATAATTCATTTAGCTGAAGCAATATTCAAGATGGAAAGAGATATGTTTGGGAATGAACAGCTTTGAGTCTACAATATACTAAATCAAATTCTTCACTTGCAAAAATCACCTTCTTTTCCATTATACCTTCCTTATTCCTTCCTACTGTATAGTAAACCTACAGTTTCCTAACTCCTCTGGCATACAACTAGAATTATGACTGAATATTCTCATACAAACCCTGTTCATCATCTTCTTAGTGAATGTCATTCTCTACAGCCATCATTTGTAATGTCTCTTCTGTGATATTTCTATTCATCTGATACCAATATTATGCATATAAAGATCAACACCGAACCTAAGTCTTAACCAATCCATGGAAAAATGTGCTATTGCCAGATAAAATGGTATCAGTTATGATCTCAGGGATTAAGAAAGTAATAACTAAATTAGAAAGGATTGAGTGAAAAAAGCTTTGAGTACTCAGGGGCTGAACATGCAGGAGGGTGGAGTTATGGATAGGATACAGCAAACTGGAATGATGTCATATACAAGGGGGTAACATGCTATCAATGGGCTGAATCAGGGTATATGAAATGGTCAGGAAAAACCATGGACAGGTCTCTGGGATCTGGCTCTGGACTGAAAGAATAGGAGCACTGTGGTATAAGGGAAAGACACACTGTCAGTAGACTGAACCTGGGATATGAATCAGTCAGGTGAAACTACAGAAAGATCTTTGGTGCCTTGCTGCAGATGAATGGGCTGTGGTTTTGGTTCACACACATAACAGACAAAGAAAGTATGTGAGAAAAAGTGGCCATGTCTTCATCTGCAACTGAAGAGACCTCACTAACACAGGAAATGGCATACAAGTATGAAAACCACAGACAAACACACATACACAAGGAGAAAGTTGAGGGTAAATGTGAATAAGAGCAAGGTTATTAGGTTCAGTAGGGTTGGGGGGGAAGTTAATTGGGATATAAGTTTGAATGGAGAAAAATTGGAGGAAGTGAAGTGTTTTATATATCTGGGAATGGACTTAGCAGCAAATGGGACCATGGAAGCAGAAGTGAGTCACAGGGCAGGGGAGGGGGCGAAGGTTCTGGGAGCATTGAAGATGTGTGGAAGGAGAAAACATTATCTCGGAGAGCAAAAATGGATTTGTTTGAAGGAATAGCAGTTCCAACAATGATATATGGTTGCAAGTCATGGGAGGAGGGTGAATGTATTGGAAATGAAATGTTTGAGGACAATATGATCAAGTAAGTAATGAAAGGTAAGAGAGATGTGTGGTAATAAAAAGATTGTGGTTGAAAGAGCAGAAGAAGGTGCGTTGAAACGGTTTGGACATATGGAGAGAATGAGCAAGGAAAGATTGACAAAGAGGATATACTTGTCAGAGGTGGAGGGAACAAGGAGTTGAGGGAGACCAAATTGGAGGTGGAAAGATGGAGTGAAACAGATTTTGAGTGATAGGGGCCTGAACATACAGGAGGGTGAGAAGCATGCAAGGAATTTGAAAGATGTGGTATACCAGGGTCAATGTGTTGTCAATGGACTGAACCAGGGCAAGTGAAATGTCTGCGGTAAACCATGGAAGGGTATGTGGGGCCTCGATGTGGATAGGGAGGTATGGTTTCAGTGCATTACACATGACAACCAGAGACTGAGTGTGAAAGAATGTGGCCTTTTTTGTCTGATTTACTGGCGTTACCTCACTGAAGCAAGGGTTAGCGATGCTGTTTCCTGTGGAGCGGGGTAGCGACAGGAATGGATAAAGGCAAGCAAGTATGAATATGTACATGTGCGTATATGCATATTTCTGTGTATGTGTATCTGCATGAATGAGCATATATGTATATATATGTATGAGTATATGAGTGGATCTGTTTCCTGGCATTACCTTGCTGACACAGGAAAAGGCAAATGACTATAATAAATAAAATATAAATAAATATATATTCTCATACTTCTCATACATATCCATCATTTCCCACATTAGTGAGGTAGCATTAAGAACAGATGACAGAGCCTCCGAGGAAATATCCTCACTTGGCCCCCTTCTCTGTTTTGGTGTGTGAAGTGAGAGGTTCAGGGATAATGGTTTGGTAATGAGAGAAGAGGTAGTGAAAGGGATAATGTTTTGGTAATGATATAAGAGGTAGTGAAAGCTATGCAGAAGATGAAATCTGGCAAGGCAGCAGGTTTGGATGGTATTGCAGTGGAATTTAATAAAAAAGGGGGTGACTGTTGATGATTAGCTGATAAGGATATTCATGTATGTATAGATCATGGTGAGGTGCCAGAAGATTGGCGGAATGCATGCTTAGTGCCATTGTACAAAGGCAAAGGGGATAAAGGTGAGTGTTCAAACTACAAAGGCATAAGTTTGTTGAGTATTCATGGGAAATTATATGGGAGGGTATTGATTGAGAGGG
>JAUUDZ010031835.1:0-10978 GCA_032361705.1 Panulirus versicolor
AAAACTCCGTAATACACAAATAATCACACACACACACACACACACACACACACACACACACACAGTTATTGCATGAATTCGACCCATACAAAAACATAAACATTTTATTATTATGAATGTAATGACCCCGTCACTTTAATATATATTTTTACTGTGGATTATTTTTCCCTCCCAGTGGTCTCTTCTATCACGCTGTTCTCACACAGGAAAAGAAATTATGAAAATATGTTTTGAATACCTGTCCTTTGTGCTTCATCATTAAATGCAGAAATACTTGTATTATGTTGTTTGCTGTATGTTTAAAACACTTTGAAAATATATGTATTTTTCTCTTCAAAACGGAGAAAATCTTCGCCACCATTGAGCAACTTATGCTTCGCGCTGTGGTGATAATTCTGTTATTTACCGCTTTTTGGCGTACACGCCTTCAAGTTGGTTTCGTCAGGTGCCCCACCATGTTCCTGCGCTCATCTCCTGGTTTATGAGGAGGAGGAGCCTCAACTGATGTGGGTCGGAAGAGATCTTTCGTTAGTGTAGTTTATGTGGAGGAAATGGTCCTGGATTGGCAAGGGAGAGGCGTGGGTTCCTTGGCGAGGAAGGGTAAAGTGGTCACATTTCCCATGGTGATGGTGTGGGTAGGTACTGAGGATGCCTTGCCTTTCGTGCCAACCTCTTCAGCATTATTATATCTTTTTGTTTAGGATTAATCGCCTTTTACTGTGCAACTTCTTCAGTAAATAGTTATTTTTGGCTCGGTTAAGGTGTGATAAAGGCAAACAAAGGAATGTAAACACCCCCAGCAGGTTCACAGAGTCCTCTTGAGGTTACTTGAGAAAACAGAAGAAATCAGGAACACAGTTTAGTATGCGGAACAGAAGAGTAAGTTAATGACTTCAGGAGGAATGAGTTTAAGCTCTTCAGCTACAGAGGCACCAGTAACATTAGGCGCATACTTTTAACGACGTAGCGTAGTGGTAGCTTCCTGCTTTGTTGGCCGACGCTTATGGTATGACGAACATCCTCGTTGCGTTTAGTTACAAGTTATTAGGGAGTGCAGCAGTGTCCCCGAGTGGCAACAGTTTAGTCAATAGCTACTGCCTTATGTTGCCATCCTCATTTGTGAAAAGCAATGGTCCAGTCCTTTGACCCCATCAAAACGACGGAACAATCCTGTTATGGTAGTCTAGCTTTTGAACAGCCCCTTGAGAGTAAGGGTAAATGACTAGGCTATCGTAGCCAATGATTGAGCCGTCGTGCTCAAGGTGTTAAGGATATCTCGTTGTGGACTACGGCATATGTTCCCTTCCTCCCCCCCCCCTTTTTTTTTTTCCTTGATGTAACGTCCTCGACATCGAGTTTAAGGAACAGGAATGAATTAGCCAATCACTATTGCATCATCTTTGCTCTTCTACCCCCCGTGTCACGGTGCACACATGGTAACAGACAGCTTTCTCTCACGTTACACTTTGCTTAACATACTCGTGTAATGCTGCCTTCATCAATTTTCCAATATTTCCTCATTCGTGCGACGAACGTGTTAAAAGGTGAGGAATACTGTCTTCCTTTGGTGCGCATGAGTGTCGTGTTAACGGGAGGGATTTAAGCATATATATTGCAGCTGGTGGTGAGACGTCGTAAGTGTGGTAGGTACCGGGTTGTGAGACTGTATGTGTAGCAGCAGTTGGTGAGACGTGTATATAAGATCCAGTGTTCAGGTAGGTATGTGATGGCAGGTGAGAGCAGCAGGCGTGTGTTGTGCTTGTGGTGGAAGTGAGGGCGTGCGTGTACACGAGCAACAGGAAGGTCGTGGTGCTGGGGAGGAAGTCATGACTGTGGCAGGTGTGGAGGAAGGATGCTTTGATTTTTTTGTTATTGCAAGAACGGCGAATGTTTGTTGTGCACTCCTACCATATCCTATGGTCTGTCCTCCTGATGGCTGGCTGGAGGCATCAGACCCCAGCCTGAAAGCGGCCGACCACAGCCCTTGATCCACAGCTTATTCACCATAACTTTGGTTACTAATTGTCTCCCCTCCTCGGTGCACTTCTTGCCGTAATCAGCGAATTGATGTTTATCAAGTTTTAGTTCCGTCTGTTGCTGGAACATAGGCCAAGGTGATCTTGGTACTTGCTCGTGAAGCCACAAGGTATCTCGAAGCTGTTATAGCATTTATTATTGCATTTACAGTGCCTCCAACGCCAGGGTGTATACTTATAAACTGACTGAAGAAGGTAAGGAAGGAAGCAGCAGCCAAGTCAGGTCCTCTGAGCCTGGAGACGCCGACAACACACTTCAACATGCACCTACTGGGCCAGAACGGTCTCTCAGACTGTCATGGGAACTGTGCACGAGTTACATTGCTCATGCCACAAGTTACGTCCTCCTAGTGGTATTGCTTGTCATGGGAACTGTGCACGAGTTACATTGATTATGCCATAAGGTATGCCCTCCTTGTGGTGGTGACTGCCATGGGAACCGTACTGGAAGTATTCAGGTCATGCCACAAGAACTGGCCTGCCAAATGATGTCGACTGTCATGGGAACTCTGCTGGAGGTATTCAGGTCATGCCATATCGTTATGAGTGTAATGTCAGGAGGTGATGACTTTCACTGTTGGGGGGCGGGTGGATGGTTGGGCAGCCAGTGTTGGTTTGAGCTCACCACCCGCGGGGGAGCCGACGCCACATTGACCGCGGGAGTGGGTGTGGCTCTTGCACTTTTTAAACTGTGTTTATTAACGGCACACACACACACACACACACACACACACACACACACACACACACACACACCTGTGTACAAACGCAGATGGACTGTTTGCAAATGGTTAAGAGTTGGCATGAAATTAGGGAAAACTCACATATGTTATTGTTGTGGAGGCAAAGCTTACTAATGAAATAATGTCTTTCCTAGCCTGTCCTGAGGGATACATGATAGTAAGGAGGGAAAGAAGATACAGAGTAGGTAGAAAACTGGCGCTCTTAACAAAGGACATTTATGTTTCAGGAAATACTGGTGGAAGGCCCACTCATACAACACGTAACGTGAAGAGTAACTGTAAGGAAGTACATTGTGGTGTTGATATCAAATAATCCTTAGAAGAATTTAAATGAAATGGAGTCAGTATGCAGTGATGACACTAAAGTACTAGTAATGGAAGGTTTCGATTAGAGAGAGATCGAACTGGGTAATATTCGTGTGGTGACTGAGAGCCATGGAGGAAGTTTCCTCTACCAGCTTGACACTGGTCACAGAAGGATCAGCGGGACTGATAAACTATCATTGGTAAATATATTGAGAATATCACATAAAATACACCGACTGAAAAATGTCATCACTATTATGCTACTTTGATAATTCGGTGGATGACGGATAAAATGAGGAGCAGCGAAACGTGACGCATAGGAATTATAAAGACTTCAACCTTAAATGTGACATAATTTAGAAATGAAGTTCACTAGCAGGGAACCAGGGCACTGTGGTGGAAGGCTATGTAAGATTTATATGGTAGGTGTAAAAACATGGGCACTTGAACCTGCAGAATCTCATCAATTTATAAGCATTTTATTATTCAGTCAAGTTTTGATAACCGGATGATGTTTGTAGTTTTCTGATCTCAGCGTTCCATAGTATCAGTTGGAGATGAGGTTTGTATACATAAACAAACCAATTTGCGGAAACGGATTGCAGATATTTAATCGTAATGTGGTTATGTGTCAATAACATAAAGTACAAAAACGCACCAGACGTATCACACGCTGGCACCTAACCATATTAAGGATGAGGTCCCTTTTCTCTTCAGAACAAACTTCAGAAATTTGAAAATCTGTTGGCCCTGATGCTCACATTTGCGTCACCAGTTTATCATGACCATCATTCACCAACTGTTGTTCCTGCATCACTATCACTCAGCACCTGTCATTCCTGTCTCTCACTCACCAGCTGTTCCTGTTTCACTATCACTCAGCACTTGTCGTTCCTACCTCTATCACTCACCAACTGTTGTTCCTGCTTCACAATCACTCAGCACCTGTCGTTCCTGTCTTACTATCAATAGCCAGCTGTCATCCTCGCCTCACTGTCACTCACCAGCTGCCCTCAGCCTCATTACCACCATCATGGATGGTGTCCCTCACATGATGGATGGACATTAACTTGGCTCTATAGCCCACATTCTGTCTTCCACACGCATTATTGGATGACATTGTCATTAATCACGTTTGCTCGTGTGTTTTTATCCCCTGTTGTGTTCGAGTTTATAGTTTTGGTGTGGAAGTGGTTGCACGAGCTCTCGTGTGACTAGCCTGTAATGTGCCCATTACAGATGTACTGTATGGTTGACAAACTCTTAAAGGGAATGATGCTCTTCAACACCTTCATACACGACGCTATTGCGGTGGTACCTGACTCTAGCGCACTGGCATATGACACTACGGCAGACTGGTACGTGACACTGTGACATGATGTCACTTGCCACACGGGAGTTGCATGTCGCAGAGTTGCGATGTGGAATCACTGAAACTGACCATACATTGGTTTGTAGAGGAAAATTTCATTTTACCGTTACTGATATATGGGATTTGCAGTATCGTTGTAAGCCAAAATAGATGCGTGATTGCAGGATAAGCTGGGTATCGGAATGATGGTAATGGGTCGTAACCCATGGAAAGATTGGCGACTTCTTGAATCGGGTATTGGGAAGGTATAGGAAGTCCTCCAGTGAACAGGACAGTACGACCTGTGGAAGGAGGCAATGATGACGAAGGAGAGGGGTTTTGTTTGCGCTTAGAACTTCATGTCAAGTTTCACGGGTTTGGTTGAACGCTCTGTCTCGAGGCTGTGTAACCTACAGGTAACTTTAAATTCGTATCCTGACTGAGAGGGTGTTGGGGATGGAAGATGGGGTGAAAGCTGTGTTAATGCCTGGCAGATGCTGAAGAAATGGTCAAGTGGATCATCTTTATTTGGGAGGTGACAGATGCAGTTAGAGTTTGTTTGGTTATTCAGATAGCTCAAGTCTGATTATGTCAGACTGCTTCACATGGTGTTTGGTAGGAGGACTAGGGTTACTTCGCGATATGCATGTCGAGAATTACATTTTCTCTTTTACAAAGGGGTTGTTGAGGTTAGTGTTCTTTTGGTTGAAGGTGCACTCCTGCTCCATTAGTCTTTTGATGCAGAAAAGTGATCCTACCTAGGCTTCCATGAATCATACTCATGTAATTTTCCCATTTATTTTTTTCATTTTTTTTCCATCTCCTAAGTCTTCGAATACCGAACAGTCCACTGTTAAGAGTGGTGTGTTACTGAATCGGTAACCGGCCAGTATGTTCTCTGACATTCTGGCCTCTGCAGATGTTGGGGTCGTCGTTTGAGCGAGGGAGCTATAACAACGACAGTGAGCTACGATGTATTTCAGTCACTGAGGCCCGGTCCCCCGGACCTTTAGTGCATTCTCTACCCTCTTTTGCCCCACCGCCCATGGGGTGGGTAGAAGTGCTCAATAAATTAGCCGGTCAACCATATCAGCTAAAGTAAGGCCAAGCAAAAGTGTTCTGATGGTGTGTTGGCTACTCTACATCCTGGAATCAATGAAGTTGTTCCTGTATGTCTGTGATGTTGATTTGACAAATCCCTCACACAACTGTATCTTGGCACATGGGTGCCTGACTTTGAGGTGTTTCTAAGATGATGCACTGGTATATGTATATAAGGTGAGCAAGACGGGTTTTAAAGCACGCAGTAGATTGTGGAGGCAGTTCGGTTGGGGTGGCCGCCCGATATTTTATAATCCTACTTTTCTTGTATGCTCTCAGGAATTTCATCATTGAGACTGATCGGGGTAGCTATGGTACATGACACTGTGGCATACTGGTGTATGACATTCGCACTCTCGTGTGTGACAGTGATTTAGTGATACTGTACATTGCAGCATAGTTACATGACTGGCACACTTTGACGCAGCCATACTGTTACATATGACACTTGCATATTGACACTTGACATTATGGCACGCTGGCACTCGACTCTGTGGCACAGTACTTGAACTTTCCCAGACGTTAGCGTGACCCTCAATGTGTTATCACCTGCTTATGTTAGTCACTCCGCTGTACACGTAACTGCCGATTGTCAGAGGAAGACCAGATGTAGTGCACATCTCTGTTCTAACAACCAGCAGCATTACATTAAGGATAGAGCCAGGTTTTTCTAAGACATTTTGTCGTTTATTTCACTCCAAATGCGGGTGAATATTGTGATGTGCGGGTCATTCTTGTTATGTAGACGTCACAGACAAAAGGTATATGCTCTTGGAGAGAGCGTGCTTGGTTTACAGTGAGCTGGGGCCTCATAAATGTGTTGTGTATGCTGGTCTTCAAACACACTCCTCATGTGTGGAACCCACATAACAGAAAGTTACAATCTACTGAGATCTGTGTACGTTGGCTGAAAGACATGCTTAAACAAACTTCATTATTACCGTAGTGGATAACTGTGACGGAAGGGTCTGTGTATCCCGCTCCTGTCTACTAGCATCCCGTGTGCCGTAATGGGGGACGTGATTTGGTGTATAGACTGAGACAAGCCAAGGTACAGCCATGCTGCGGTGTACGCGATAAACCCGTGAGTTGAATGTATTGTTGGGGGGGGGGGGATAATGGCTGCTGATACCAGCGAGGGAGGGGCCACCATGTTACATTGGCTTGAACTGATAATAGCCGACACACCACACACCACTTTGTGCCATGGACCACATGCCGCATACACCTGCCACCACATACTCACTTACGGCCTCACATTCCTTTCACCACATAGGACCTGCCACCACATAACTCACACACGTACACACACCCACACCTGCCACCACACTCCACCTGACCACACACACCAGCCACCATAAACACCTGCCACCACACACACACACCTGTCAACACACACCTTCAACCACTTACCACCACATGCATGCCTTCCACCAGGCATACCTACCACCACATGTCACATATCCCACCCTCCAAACACGCCTCTAACCACACACCACCTGTTACCACATGCACCTCCCAGCATATACACCTTCCACCACACACCCCTTGCCACCATGTAGGAGATAAAGAGATCTCGATCTACTGGAAGCGGCAGGGTAAGTGCAAGGTGAAAGAAATACGTACAAAACTCACACAGCATTTGATTCCTAGGGTGCGTCAGTGCACCAGCCTGGTCCATGGTTCATAGGGATGGGTAGTTAGAGTGCATCTGCAAGTAATTATAAGGTGTCTCTTATACAGACTTTGATGTTTTGCAACACCCACCGAGAGCAAAATATGAACATACATGAAATAATAACATCTGTGTTGATGGGTGAACCACCTAGTAGTAGCATAAGGACCTAACAGCATTCCTCTCATTCCATTATTACCAGCAGCAAAATGAAATATGAAAGATTGGTGTGAACCAGCCATATACAGAAGGACCTACAGGTCTACCCCATTATTTCCAACATCTAGACAAAACATGCAGGAGGGGAAAAGGACCTAACAGCATCCTCCTCCTTCCATTATTACCAGCAGCAAAATGAAATATGGAAGATTGGGGTGAACCAGCCATATACAGAAGGACCTACAGGTCTACCCCATTATTTCCAACATCTAGACGAAACATGCAGGAGGGGAATATCATCCATTTATACAAGGACCTAGCATGTCCCCCATTATACCTAGCAACTAAAGTAAACGTAAAAGGGGTTGAACTAGCCACTTACTCGAGGATGTGGCAGGTTCACCAACTAGAGGCTTTAAAATTGTCCGCTTTGGACTGTTGACAGCAAACAGTTCTTTGAGAGATGTAAGGATATAGCAACCAGAGGACATAACATGAAATTAAGCGAGAATCCTGTTAAAAAAAATGTATGTAAGTACCTTTATAGTAAAAGAGTTGTGGATGAATGGAATAGAATGACTGAGGACATGATTAATGCAGACAGGATATAAGTTGTATAACAGTAGAGAATGTTCAAGGGGTGGGGTCTCATAGATGTGAGATTCCCTTCCACCTTGTCAGGAAAATAGTGAAAATAAAGCAACCGTAAGAGAGTTCTGGCATAGTTATAGCATTGTGAAAGCCTTTTACAGCATCTGTGAGTCACAGTAAGAAGTTATGGCTTTAGTGTGTCCACTGCTTCCAAGGATTCTGGGAGACATTACCAGTAATTTAGGTCAACTTTATGGGTATGGCCAAATAAGTTAGGTTCACTGATGTAGTTGCATGAGTCCCATAGAGGAGACTTATCTAATGAAGATCTCATGCAACTGTAGCAATAAGAGTCTGAGAAAGAGGCTGTCGCTATTGAAACACTACCCCATATGGACATAGCATCAAAAAGAATCATCAGACTGTTGACAGGAACATAAGAAATAGCATCACTTGCTACATGGAACTGTACAAGAAAAAGAAGTAATCTGTTAAGCAGTCTTTGGACAGATATTTTAGAGTTCTGCAGAAGAGCTGAGGTGAATAAGCATACAGTCCTCATTTGTCTCAGTTACCCGAACACTCTTCCCAACCAGGTCCCTAACAGCTTAGCGTAGTATCTCGACCATCTCTGGTTAGTGATATATGATTTACCTTTATTGTTTTATATATGTTTAACAGGATATTTGGTTTATAATGATGTAATGTTTAGTTCTTACTTTGTATTTAGTAGGAGGTAAGCTAGGCCTTGGTTCATAATACCATACATACCTTTCGGTCTGTGTTAAAGTTGGATTTGTTTCTAGTTGTTTCACTTAATATTGTGCTATCAGGAACACATCTCGAGATTAAGCAAGAAATGCCTTTACTGCAGAGTTCTAATCAAAACAGTTTTCACTGAAATGAAAGATAAACATAAATTGTATTATACTTTTCATTGATGCTTACAATGGTTTTTCGTTGTTAAAGGTATTTAATGTACTTTGTGACATGTATCATATGGTAGCCTTTTGGTGCATTGTAATTAGTAGATTTAATTGTCATTATTATTATTTTCTTTCATTCTTGTTCTCTCTTTACTGCACATGTATCATATTGTAGCCTTTTGGTGCATTGTAATCTGTAGATTTAATTGTCATTATTATTATTTTTCATTCTTGTTCTCTCTTTATTGCACATGTATCATATGGTAGCCTTTTGGTGCAGTGTAATCAGTAGATTTAATTGTCATTATTACGATTATTTTTTCATTCTTGTTTCTCTTTCTACTGCTTTAGTAAGGTAGCACTAGGAACAAACTAAGAAAAGGACTTATTTGCTCACATCCATTCTGTAGCTTTCATGTAATGCATAAGAATCATTACGTCCAACCCACCACCGGTCCCCACAGACAACTCTGGGGTGCCCCCTGGCTGCTTCATCGACAGCATGTCACTCCCATTACACCACGTCACTCCCCTCTCATGCTTTCCCTATGTCCATATTATCATATTTATTATTTTTATGTGGTTTCGGTGCATTATTACATGACAGCTAGAGACCGAGTGTGAACGAATGTGGCCTTTGTTGTCTTTACTAGCGCTACCTCGCGCACATGAGGGGGGAGGGGGTTGTTATTTCATGTGTGGCGGGGTGGTGATGGGAACGAATAAAGGCAGACTGTATGAATTATGTACATGTGTATATATGTATATGTCTGTGTGTGTATATACATGTATACGTTGAGATATAAAGGTATGTATATTTGCGTGTGTGGACGTGTATGTATATACACGTGTATGTGGGTAGGTTGGGCCATTCTTTCGTCTGTTTCCTTGCACTAGCTCGCTAATGCGGGAGACAGCAACAAAGCAAAATAAATAAAAAATAATGTAAGAAATGATCAGGTTATAAATCTGAACATACAAAAGAGTATGAATGTGTTAGAAATTCAGTGTTTGAGGAAAGTATGTGGTGTAAGGATGTTTGAGTAAGAAATGATGAGGTATGAGAATGGTATGGGAATAAAAAGTGTATGGATGAGAGAGCTGAAGAGGCTGTGTACTATATGGTTATACAAACAATGAGTAAGGACAGGTTGACAATGAAGACATATTTGTCAGAAGTGAAGGGAACTTGGAGAAAGGAAAGGGTAGGCTGAACTGGAGATGGAAGCTCATAGTGGAAAAGGTTTTGAGTACTCATGCAAAAAGTGTGAGACATGCACAAAATAGAATGAATTAGGGTTATGCAGTATACAAGGGGCAACATAGTAAATGGACTGAACTTGGGCATGTGAAGTGGCTGAGGAAAATGCAGAAAAATGTGTGTGCCTGGTTGTGCACAGAGGGTTGTTGTTTCAGGGCATTATACATGACATACAGTGATTGGATGAGAGTGAATGATGCCATTGCTTTACTTCTTCCTGGCACTACCCAGCTGAAGCAGAAAATGGAAAACAAGTATGAAAGAAAGAGGAAAACCTATACAGTGATATGTCTTTAATCCAATGATCTATGGTCTATAAACATCTATGGTTTGGAAAAAATAGATTTGGCTACTTCAGCAATATTTCTATAGTTTGGGAAATTGCTAATATCTGTAAACACCAAATACCACCAAATAGCTCTGAAATTCAAGAGGAATGCAATAAAGGTAGTGAATTATACCTATAATACTGTAGAAGACCCAGTTGACTGAAAAAATTTCTGTTTATATCAAAAGAAACTGCAGAAGTTGGTGACTGAGTTTGGTAAAGTGTGTGAAAGAAGAAAGCTAAGAGTAAATTTGAATAAGAGGAAGGTTATTAAGTTCAGCAGGGTTGAGGGACAAGTTAATTGGGAGGTAAGTTTGAATAGAGTAAAATTGGAGGAGAAAGCTAAGAGTAAATTTGAGTAAGAGGAAGGTTATTAGGTTCAGCAGGGTTGAGGGACAAGTTAATTGGGAGGTAAGTTTGAATAGAGAAAAATTGGAGGAAGTGAAGTGTTTTAGATATCTGGGAGTGGATTTGGCAGCGGATGGAACCATGGAAGCGGAA
>JAUUDZ010031857.1:0-10977 GCA_032361705.1 Panulirus versicolor
ACAATGAGAAAATATCCCTATCATGAAACACCGAAGGATCGTCCCATTCATGAAACATGAAACAATGAGAAAATATCACTATCATGAAACACCGAAGGATCATCCCATTCATGAAAGAGAATATCTCTTATGAAACAGCGAATATCCCTTTCATGAAACACTGAAGCATCATCCACATCATGAAACACTGAGAATATCTCCACCTCGAAAAAATGAGAGTATCCCTACCACGAAACACTGAGAGAATATCACTCATGAAACATTGAAGGATCATTCTTATTATGGGAATGTTATTATCATGAAACACCGAAAGAATATCTCTACCATGAAACACTGAGAATATCCCTATCATGAAACACTGAAGGATCATCCCTATCATGAAACACTGAGAGAATATCACTATCATGAAACACTGAAGGATCATGCCTATCATGAAACACTGAGAGAATATCCCTATCATAAAACAAGGAATATCCGAATCATGAAACACCAAGAATATCCCTATCATCAAATACTGCAAGATTGTCCCTATCGTGAAACACCCAGAATATCCCTATCATCAAATACTGAAAGATCATCCGTATCATGAAACACAGAGAATATCCCTATCATGAAACATTGGAATATCCCTATCATGAAACAATATCCCAATCACAAAACACTGATAGAATATCACTTCCATGAAAAACTAAGAATATCCTCCCATGAAATACTGAGAATATCCCTATTACCAAACGCAAAGAATATCACTATCATGATATACTGAAAGAATATTCCTATCATGAAAAACTGAGAATATCCCTATCACTAAACACTGAGAATATTCCTATCATGAAACAGAGAATACCCCTACCATGATACTCCGAGAGAATATGCCTACCGTGAAACACAGAAAATATCCCTACCATTAAACACTGAGAGAATATCCCTATTATGAAACACTGAAGGATCATCCCTATCATGAAACATTGAGAGAATATCCTTACCATGAAACAAAAAAGGATTATCACTATCATGAAACACAGAGAATATCCCTATTATGGAACACTGAGAGAATTTCATTCATGAAAAACTGAAGGATCATTCCAATCATGAAACACTTGAGAAAATATCCCTAGGATGAAAAACTAAGAGAATATCCCCAACATGAAATACTGAGAAAAATCCATATCATTAAACACCGAGAGAATATCCCTATTGCGAAAAAGAGATTATCCCTGTGAAAAAAGAGAATATCCCTACCATGAAACAGAGAATATCCCTATCATGAAATACTGACAATAACTAAGATAAAAGAGGGAATATCCCTTTTATGAAACGGAGAGTAGCCCTACCATGAAACACTAAGAGAATATCCCTGCAATGAAACACTAAGAATGTCCCTATCATGAAACACTGAAGGATCATTCCTATCATGAAACATTAAAGGAATATCCCTACCATGAAACAGAGAATATCCCTACCATAAAACATTGAAAGAATATCCTTATTTTGAATTACTGAGAATATCTCTACCATGAAACATTAAAAGAATATCCCTACCATGAAACAGAGAATATCCCTATCATAAAACATCGAGAATATCCCTATCATGAAACATAGATAACATCCTTATCATAAAACACTGAGGGAATAACCCTATCATTAAACACAGAAAATCCTTACGATGAAACACCGAGAGAATATCCCTATCATAAAACACTAAGAGAATATCCCTATAATGAAACACTGAAGGATCATCCTTATCATGAAACACTGAGCGAATATCCGTATCATGAAACACTGAGAGAGTATCCCTATCATGAAACACTGAAGGATTATCCCTATCATGAAACAGAGAGAATATCCCTACAGTACATTAGCTAGTACAGCTTGGATGCACCTGTTTTTTGTTGGATGAATGTTTCACTACATTAGGTAGTATAGCTTGGATGTAGCTGGTTTATGTTAGATGATGTGTCAGTCCACTACTTAATATAACTTGGTTGTTACTGTTTTATGTTGGATGATGTGTTCGTAGACTAGTTAGTATAGCTTGGATATAGCTGGTTTATGCTGGATGATGGGACAGCACACTAGTTAGTACAGCTTAGATATACCTGGTTTATGTTTAATTGATGTGTTAGTACACTAATAAGTATAACCTGGATGTAGTTGGTTTATGTTCGATGATATGTCAGTACACTAGTTAATATAGCTTGGATGTAGCTGGTTTATTTTGGATGAAGTGTCAGTACACTAGTTAGTATAGCTTCGATATAGCTATTTGTTGGATGATACCAGTTTCTACAGCTTGGATGTAACTAGTTTATGTTGGATGATGGGACAGTACACTAGTTATTATGGCTTGGATATAGCTGGTTTATGTTGGATGAAGGGACAGTACACTAGTTATTATAGTTTAGGCATAGCTGGTTTATGTTGAATGATGGGACACTACATTAGTTAGTATAGCTTGGATGTAGCTGGTTTATGTTGGATGAAGGACAATACACTAGTAAGTATAACTGGTTTATGATGAATGGATTTGTCAGTACACTAGTTAGTATAGCTTGGATGAAACTGGCTTATGTTGGATAATGTATCAGTGCACTAGTTAATATAACTTGGATGTAATTGATTTATGTTGGATAATGGGGTAGTACAGTACTTAGTAGTGCTTGGATGTAGCTGGTTTATGTTGGATGATGAGTCAGTACACTAGTTATAATAGCTTGGATGTAGCTGGTTTATGATGGATGATGTATCACTACACTAGTTAGTGTAGCTTGGATGTAGCTGGTTTACATTGGATGATGTGACTAAACTAGTTAGTATAACTTTAAATGTAGCTGATTCATGTTGGATGATGGGACAGTACACTAGTTAACATAGCTTGGATGTAGCTAGCTTATGTTGGATGATGGGATAGTACACTATTTTCTATAGTTTGGATGTAGCTAGTTTATAGTGGATGGATGTGTCAGTATAATAGTTAGTATAGCCTGGATGTAGCTGGTTTATGTTGAATGATGTCAGTAAACTGGTTGATTTAACTTTGAGGTAGCTGGTTTATGTTGGATGATGGAACAGTATACTAGCTAGTACAGCTTCGATGTAACTGGTTTATGTTGGATGGATGTATCATTACACTAGTTACTAGAGTTTGGATGTAGCTGGTTTATGTTGGATGATGTATCAGTACACTAGTTAATATAACTTAGATGTAGCTGGTTTATGTTAGATAATTGGACAGTACTCCAGTTAGTATAGTTAGGATGTAGCTGGTTTATGTTGGATGATGATACAATACACTAATTAGTGTAGCTTGGATGTAGCTGATTTATGTTGGATGGATGTGTCAGTACACCATTCATTATACCTTGGTGTAGCAGGTTTATGTCGGATAATCGGACAGTAAACTAATTAGTATAGCTTGGATGTAGATGGTTTGTTTATAATGTGTGGATGTGTTACTACACTAGGTAGTATAAGGTGAATGTAGCTGGTTTATGTTGGATGATGTCAGTACAGAAGTTAAAATATCTTGGATGTAACTGGTTGATGTTGAATGATGGGACATTAAACTAGTTTGTATAGCTTGGATGTAGCTGGTTTATGTTGGATGATGTGTGAGTACACTAGTTAGTATAGCTTGGATGTAGCTGGTTTATGTTGGATGAAGTGACAGTACTATAGCTTGGATGTAGCTGGTTATTGTTGGTTGGTGGGACAGTATAATAGTATAGCTTGGATATAGCTGGTTTATGTTAGACGATGTGTCACTACACTAGGTAGTATACCTTAAATGTAGCTACTATATGTTGCATGATAGGACAGTATACTAGTTTCTATAGCTTGGATGTAACTGGTTTATGTTGGATGATGGGACAGTAAACAGTTAGTATAGCTTGGATGTAGCTGGTTTATGTTGGATGATGGGACAGTACAGTAGTTAGTATAGCTTGGATGTAGCTGGTTTATGTTGGGACAGTAACCAGTCATGTGTATAATCATAAAGAGTGCCGAGTACTGATCTTTAGTATAATGTATGTATGTGCCTACATAGGTAAGCACACGTAACATGTTCAGATGGGTGTGGGCAACACATGTATGCTTTTTTGTAGTTTTCACATTTCTTATGTAAATGTGTATAATTCCTGCACATTTGTTTGGTGTTGCCAGCGATCACATGATATACAAGTGTACTGGTTTTGTTCAGCTGTAATTGATGTAGGTTGGCTGTGTATGGTAATAATACACAGGTACGTTATGGTGGGTCATAACTAATATATGTGAAAAATAATTCAAAGTTTACAATTTTGTACCTTTATTGATGAAAATGAAGAAAAAAAAAATACTGTACATGTATCAACTAACATCAATAACATAGTGCACTATCTACATGAATCATAAGTTCTACTCGAAAGCAAATATATCGAAAATTCCTATAATCACTGTGACGAAGTTTTACCACAAACTTCTCTAATTCTTTTTCAGCTTCTCTGTTTCCATTTTATCATCATCAGTACACGTATTACAACGGTAAAATCGTCTATAACATTTCATCTTACCATAATTACGTAATAATCATTATCATAAAACTTATTGAAAATAATATCATCATCATCATATTCTAAGTCATTCGTGAAATATTTTGTTTCACAAAAGTGTTACACTATGTATCCATCCTGGCCTAATATAAACCTATGTTCTTTCACATTAAAAACAAAATGGAAGGGTTGTTTTCTGATGTTATCACCTTATCTTTAATACCATGTTTAAACAAGACTCTTGTGTATCATGTTATCACCTTATCTTTAATACCATGTTTAAACAAGGCTCTTGTGTATCATGTTATCACCTTATCTTTAATACCATGTTTAAACAAGACTCCTGTGTATCTTCTGCTTGGAGACTGACATGACAAAGATCAACATTCTTCTTTAACAATGTCATTAACATCTATCTGAGTTTGTCCCAATGACTGAGGGATAACTGTGCTCAAATCTGGATCCACCTTGCAGATAATAAATTCTGTACCATCAACTTCCTGTTTAACTCCTCCAGAAATACAACACTTGGCTCCATGCTCTGATGTCTCCTGCTGGGAAGATATCTTATCACACGGACCTTTGTCCTGGCTGGAAATGATATTCTGCACTAAACCATTCTCCTCATAGCAGTTCCCTTGGTATTGTGAACATCTGAATGGCTTTTCTCCTGTATGAATTGCCAAATGTCGCAATAAGCCACTTCTACGGGAAAAGGTCTTTTGGCATTGTAAACAATGATATGGCTTTTCTCCCGTGTGAACAGTCACATGCTTCACCAACTGAATCCTCTGGCAGAAGGTCTTTCGCCAATGTGCACATTTAAGTGGCTTCTCTCCAGTATGAATAGTCAAATGTTTGACCAAGTTACTCCTCTGAGAGAAGGCCTTTTTGCAATGTGAACATTCATATCGCTTCTCTCCTGTATGAACAGTCATGTGCTTCACTAAATAACCCCTCTGGGAAAAGGTCTTCTGGCAATGTGCACATCCATATGGCTTCTCTCCTGTATGAATTACCATGTGTTGCACTAAATATCTTCTCTGAGAGAAGGTCTTTTTGCAGTAGGAACATTCATGTGGCTTCTCTCTTTCATGAATAGCCATGTGCTGTACTAAATTACTTCTTTGAGAAAAGGTCTTTTGGCACTGTGAGCATTCATATATTTTCTCTTTTGTGTGAATATTCATGTGCCTTACCAAGGTACTTCTCAGGGAAAAGGTCTTTTGGCACTGTGAGCATTCATATGGCCTCCCTTCTGTATGATTAGCCATGTGTTGCACAAAATGACTACTCTCTGCAAAGGTCTTTTGGCACTGTGAACACTGGTATGGTTTCCCTTCTGTGTGGTCAGTCATGTGTTGCACAAAATTACTCTTCTGTGAGAAGGTCTTCTGACACTGCGAACATTTATATGGTTTCTTTTTCATGTGTACTTTCATGTGATTTCTAAGTTCATAACGTTTGGTAAAACTTGTCTGACACTGGGAACATTTGAATGGTTTCTCACCTGTGTGCGTAAACATGTGTATTTTCAAGTTACAATTCTTCAAGGATGTTTTTTGGCAAGGCGAACATGGCACTACTGTATCTTCCATGGTGCCTCCTCACTTGTCAACTCTTAGATCTCGAAACAGCCTGTAATTGGAAACCAGAGGTGGTGGTTGAGTGCTACTCTCAACTCGCGGTTAAGTGTAGGTAGATGAAGTGCTGAGAACATTTGCCTGGTGCAGACTGCCGGACGTAGTTTGGATGTAAACCTGGCCAGTAAAGACACTCAGTTTCCATTGTCATCCACAATATCAATAAAGCGGGTTACCTACAGCGGTTCCTGTGGTTTGCAATTTATGATTTACTTGACTTTATCATTGTCAGTTACAAATTTTGCAGCATCTGTAAAGATCTCTTAAAATAACAAGTCCAAGTCTACCTATGTCAACAATCGTTCAATTCTAGCAAAAATAAACACTGTGTATATATAATTACCTTCGACTGGTTATGAGCTGTTACATTCTGACTGTGTTTATGATGTATCAGTTCACAATTGATGTTTTCATAAATCAGTCTGGCATTATTATTAGCTTGCTGAAAATATAAGTACATTACCTTGAGTAGTAGTAGTTAAGCACTACCACTATAATGAAGAACAATACCTACCATCATAATTTACATGCACATATTATGATTAACAACAATCCACGTCGTCATAAAGAAATATAACAATCATAAGTAGATTTACGCTAAACATTAACAAAAACTTCATAAAGTTTCACAACACTGTACAACATGTTATATCAAGCAGCACAACGTTATCCTTCCACAGTCACTGGGATATTCAGTGTTGTGACTCGTGTTGTTAATCTTGCTATATATTCTTATCTTTAATGAACGTCAAATATTTCTACTACTGTCGTTGATGATCTACCGCTGTTACTGTTCTGATACTGTCCTTCATGATCTACTGCTGTTGCAGTTCTAATACTGTTCTTGATGATCTACCGCTGTTACTGTTCTGATATTGTCCTTGATGATCTACTGCTGTTGCAGTTATAATACTGTCCTTGATGATCTACCGGTTACTGTTCCGGTACTGTCCTTGATGATCTACTGTTGTTGCTGTTCTAATACTGTCCTTGACGATCTACCGTTGTAGCCGGTCTAATACTGTCCTTGATGATCTACTGCTGTTGCTGTCCTAATACTGTCCTTGATCTACTGCTGTTGCTGTTGATACTGTCTTTGATGATCTAATGCTGTTGCTGTTCTAATACTATCCTTGATGATCTGCTGTTGCTGTTCTAATACTATCCTTGATGATCTGCTGTAGCTGTTCTAATACTGTCCTTGATGACTACCGTTGTTGCTGCTCTCTGTCCTTGATGATGTACTGTTGTTGCTGTTCTAATACTGTCCTTGATGATCTACTGCTGTTGGTTCTAATACTGTCCTTGGTGATCTACTACTGTTGCTGTTCTAATACCACAGTTAATGATCTACTGCTGTTGCTGTTCTAATACCACCCTTAATGATCTACTGCTGTTGCTGTTCTAATACTGTCCTTGATGATCTAATGCTGTTGATGCGAAATACTGTCCTTGATGATCTACTAGTTCCTGTTCTAATACTGTCCTTGATGATCTACCGCTGTTGCCATTCTGATACCGTCCTTGATGATCTAATACTGTTGCTGTTCTAGTACTGTCCTTGATGATCTACAGCTGTTACTGTTCTAATACTGTCCTTGACGATCTACCGCTATTCCTGTTCTGACCCCATCCTTGATGATCTACTGCTGTTGCTGTTCTAATACCGTCCTTAATGATCTACTGCTGTTGCTGTTCTAATACTGTCCTTGATGATCTACTGCTGTTGCTGTTCGAATACTGTCCTTGGTGATCTACTACAGTTGCTGTTCTAATGCAGTCCTTGATGATCTACTGCTGTGTTGTTCTAATAACGTCCTTGATTATCTACTGCTGTTTTGATATCGTCCTTCACCTACTGCTGTTGCTCTTCTAATACTGTCCTTGATGATCTACAGCTGTTGCTGTTCTAAAACTGCCCTTGATCTGCTGTTAGTTCTAATACTGTCCTTGATGATCTATTGCTGTTACTGTTCTAATAATGTTCTTGATGATCTGTTGCTGTTCAGACTGTCCTTGATGATCTACTGCTGTTGCTGGTCTAATACTGACCTTGATGATCTACTACTGTTGCTGTTCTGTCCTTGATGATCTACTGCTGTTACTGTTCTAATACTGTTCTTTATGATATTCTACTGTTGCTGTTTTAATACTGTCCTTGATGATCTACTACTGTTGCTGTTCTGATACTGTCCTTGATGATCTACTACTGTTCCTATACTGTCTTTGACCTTCTACTACTGATCTTATACTGTGCTTCATGATCTACTGTTGTTAGTTCTAATACTGTCCTTGATCTACTGCTGTTGCTGTTATAGTACTGTCCATGATGATCTACTGCAGTTGGTGTTCTAATACTGTCCTTGACGATATACTACTGTTACTGTTCTAATACTGTCCTTGATGATCTACTGCTGTTACTGTTCTAATACTGTCCTTGATGATTACTGCTGTTGCTGTTCTAATACTGTTCTTGATGATCTACTACTGTTCTTATACTGTCCTTGATGATATTCTGCTGCTAATACTGTCCTTGATGATCTACTGCTGTTGCTGCTCTATTACTGTCCTTGATGATCTACTGCTGTTGCTGTTCTAATACTGTTCTTGATGATCTACTGCTGTTACTGTTCTAATACTGTCTTTGATGATCTACTGTCCTTGATGTTCTACTGTTGTTGTTCTAATACTGTCCTTCATGATCTACTGTTGTTTTAACAGTCCTTGATAATCTACTACTGTTGCTGTTCTAATACTGACCTTGATGATCTTGTACTGCTGTTGTAACTGTTCTTGATGATCTACTGCTCTTGCTGTTCAAATACTGTTCTTGATGATCTACTACTGTTGCTCTTCTAATACTGTCCTGATGATCTACTGGTTCTAATACTGTCCTTGATGACCTATTGCTGTTCTAATACTGTCCTTGATAATCTACTGCTGTTGGTTCTGATCCCGTCCTTGATAATCTACTGCTGTTGCTGTCCTAATACTGTCCTTGATGATCTACTGCTGTTACTGTTATAATACTGTCCTTGATGTTCTACTGCTGTTGCTGTTTTAATACTGTCCTTGATGATCTACCCTTGTTGCTATTTTAATACTGTCCTTATTGATCTACTGCTGTTGCTGTTCTAATACTGTCCTTGATGGTCTGCTGTTATTGTTCTAATACTGTCATTGATAATCTACTGCTGTTACTGTTCTAACACTGTCGTTGATGATCTAATGTTGCTGTTATAATACTGCCCTTGATGATCTACTGCTGCTGCTGTTCAAATACTGTCCTTGATGATTTACTGCTGTTGCTGTTTTCATACCGTCCTTGATGATCTATTGCTGTTCTAATACTGTCCTTGATGATCTGCTGTTGGTTCTAATATTGTCCTTGATGATCTGCTGTTGCTGTTCTAATACTGTCCTTGATGATCTACTGCTGTTGCTGTTCTAATACTGTCCTTGATGATCTACTGCTGTTGCTGTTCTAATACTGTCCTTAGTGATCTTCTACTGTTACTTTTCTAATACTGTCCTTGATGACCTACTGCTGTTACTGTTCTCATATTGTCCTTGATGATCTACTGCTGCTGCTGTTCTAATACTGTCCTTGATGATCTACTGCTGTTGCTGTTCTCATACTGTCCTTGATGATCTACTGCTGTTGCTGTTCTAATACTGTCCTTGATGATCTACCGCTGCTGCTGTTCTAATACTGTCCTTGATGATCTACTGCTGCTGCTGTTCTAATAATGTCCTTGATGATCTACTGCTGTTGCTGTTCTAATACTGTCCTTGATGATCTACAGCTGTTCCTACTTTTAGTGTCCTTGATTATATGCTGCTGTATTTGTTCTATGGTCGTTCTTGATGTTAAGATACACTCTACTGCTGTCGCTGTTTTATTCCTCATCGATAATTCCACTGATACCATTTCTATTCTCCATAGTTGGTTGTAGAAGTGTTGTATGTTGTTGTAATAACGTTCTTGCTGATACAGGTGCTATACATCGTAGCTCGCCCAGCAGGACATTTGGAAGCATATATCATATTCTTGTGCTGGACACCACGACCTGCCAATGATAACATAACGAACATAAATATTACGTCTTCAAAATAATATAAATAAAGTAACGATAACAGGAAATAAGGTCACAACAACTGGTGCTTAGATCTTTATAACATTCTTAATATGAGAAACTTTCGAACCAACAAGAAATATTGACAGTAGATAAATACATATCTAACATATAAAAACGATAATTTTAGATAAAACCCCTTTCATGAAACAGAGAATATCCTGATGATAAAACAGAGAATATCTTTATGGTAAAAAACTGAGAGAGTATCCCTATCATGAAACACTGAGAATAACCCTATCATGAAACACACAATATCCCTACTATGGAACTGACATAATATCCCTATCATGAGACACTGAGAATATCCGTCATGTAACAGAATATCCCTCTCGTGAAACACAGAGAATATCCCTACCACAAAACACAGAATATCCCTATCACGAAACACTGAAAACATCCTAACATGCAATAAAATATCCCTACTATGAAATAGGAAATATCCCTACTGTGAAACACTGAGAGAATATCCTTACCATGAAACAGAATATCCCTATCATCAAACACTGAGGAGATCCCAATCATGATACACTGAGAAAATATCCCTATCATGAAACACCGAAGGATCATCCCATTCATGAAACATGAAACAATGAGAAAATATCCCTATCATGAAACACCGAAGGATCGTCCCATTCATGAAACATGAAACAATGAGAAAATATC